>BLKR01001177.1:34291-327373 GCA_011170035.1 Teleogryllus occipitalis | reverse complement strand
GTTATTAAAGAGATATCCCAGCCGAGAAGGTAAAATGCGTTCTAGGGAGAGTGATAGTGTCGAGGTGCGAGTGGTGAAAGTTAAAGTAGTTAGTGTTGTCGAACTGTGCGACAAACTTTTTCTCTGGTGGACTAAGGAAGTGTGTTGTTTAACGGAATCTAATACGCATACGGCAAATAGGCTGGTCTTTGGTACATCTCCCGGATCCCTGAAAAATTGGCGAAATTTATAGCTACGATTCTGTATTGTGACTGGGTGAAATAAAACTGTTTTATGCCGCAATGTGAGAGTTCTATTTTCATCACAACACTTTCGATAGATCAATTGAAATTCGCACAACAAAACGACTTAATAAACAAATTAGGTAGATTAACGTTTAAAAAAATAATTTAAAGACATTTTTAAAATTTAGTTATTATACTATATAACCGGATAATAATAGTAAGCAATAATAGACCTGTGGTCCACTATCTTTCATTTTCAGGAAAAATCACGAAATTTAGTTGAGTATATAGCTCACATATCTTCCTAAACGAAAATTCTCAGTTTTAAATATACAGATTATAAGTAAACCAGTGTGTCAAACGACATGTTCTCTCTAAATATTGGGTCCCACAACATTTTTTACAAGTTTGCAATTTTTAAGGAAAATGTATATTTTTGGTTGCGGTTGCAACTAAATTTAGAAACTGGAAAAATTCCTGGGATCAGTGTTAGCATGGCAACAAATTTTGTTAAAAAAGTTTACACTATAGACGCCACTGCCAGCATTTAAAAATCTTGAAGAAGCATGGTGAACTCCTCAATTTTTCATTATACTATCATGGTGGTGAATTCTACAATGATCAACAATTATCGTGCACGTGCATCTCCTGAAAACAACATTTTGTAGTGAGAGGAGAAAATCGAGTTCAGAAAACAATGTTAGAATGGTTGCTGCTTCTTTGAGGCAGAGAAGCAACGCTTGAAGCGACATCTTGTGGCAAAAGTTGTAAGTTGTCCGGTCCCTTGTTGACGCCATCTTACGAGACGGACGTAGGGGCTGGTCGACGCCATCTTACGAGAAGGACGCATCTGGTTGTACTCTTGAAATTTTGTGATTTATCTACTACTTTTAGCGATTTGACTGTGCCTGGTGTGTTTAAGTGCTTTTATTACTGTTGCAGGTTAGCTGAAAATATAATTTCGACTTTTTTTCTTGCTATAACCAAAACAAACAAACAGATTACGAATTTTAAATGGATACTCAAACCTTAACAAACTTCAGATTTACGAGGTGGTGATAAGTGTCAAAACCTATAAACAGCTCATTTTATTTTCAATATTAAATCACTGTGCTAATTGATTTACTGAAAGATTGTTTGTATTTCTGTGAAAAGTGACGATTCCGTTATTTTGAACGTTACGAGGACGGTGTATCAAATACTTTTAAATTTGTGTTTCAAATCATATTCTATCATATTCTACTCGAAGACCAACTTTCAGATAATATCTTTTATCTAATTACGGTAAAGTATAATCTACTGGTTGTATTAAACAGTTGCAGCTTAAGTGGACGAAAGTCTACGTACCCACATTGTCAAATTTCGTAAGTACTAGCTTCAATAGATTTTGTGGGTAGCATACCTTCTCATTTTTATATTGAATCTTACTTTTTCATTTATTGAATACACATCAATCTTATACTTTTAAAATGTTAAACTAGGTTCTTGCTCTTATCTGAGTTTTCTTGTATTTATTCCAATTTTTATCACGTATATTAAAACGCATTCGTGACATGGCTACTGCTCGTTTACTCTCTACACTCTCAAATCCGACCTTCTGAAAGCCTTCACACACATAAACATTAATTTAGATCAACATATTCTAAGGGAGTGTACACAGACAGTTGGGTACATGGGAGTCATGGGACACGGTTTACAATACTGTTGATACAAACGATAAATATGATTTTTTTTCAACGCTTACATTTCATTTTAACACTTGCTTTCCTCTTCAAAAAAGAAAATTACATATTTCACGGAAAAACAATTCTTGGATAACACAAGGGATTAGGACATCATGTAAAAACAAGCGAATTCTTCTTTCATTTCTAAACGTCATACCGTATCTCCAAATTTCCTCCTCTACTTTAAAAAATACAAATCATTGTTAAGAAAAGTCATAAGGCAGGCTAAAATCATGAAACACGATCATGATATTTTGAACTCAAACAACAAAACAAAAGCCATGTGGAATATAATATAATTCGTACAACTCGCATTTCATTAAATACATTTCACGTACCTCCAATTTTGTTTTAAGAGAAAACAAAATTTTAGATCGCTTGAAAAATGTATGATGGGATTCAATCCATTATGGTTTGGGGTTCTATTTGATGGATCATCACTGCAAACACCTGCAAATTGGACCACGAATCGTCACTGATAGACGCCACTTCGATCTCCATAGATGCGTCTTCGATTGTTGTTCAATATTTAGCAATAAGGTAAGATTTATTACGTGATTCTTTGATATTAGCAAATATACAATGTATGTTGTCATCGTAGCAGCCCGATACACGCTTTGCAAGCGATAGCTGAAATAATATAATTTGCACATAATTATAAGAAATTTTCGTAACCTTGAAAAATATGAGAAAGTCTGTCTCATGTTGAAAAACTGGTTTCATCTGAAGAACCCTCCAAATAAATTTGACTACCAAAATCTTGACCTCGAATTGTCGGACTGAATTTTTTTCTATACTACATACTATTACCGAGTAAAAGTAATACGAAAAATATGCAAGGGAAATGCATAAACCCCAACAATTCACCAGTTAGAACCTCTAAAACACTTAGGACGATAACGTAAACAAAGGCAGAAAATCGGATAAAAAACAAAATGCAAAAGTATTTCAACATCGTTAGGACGTATTAGAGACATTTTATTCATAGACAATGTTGCTAAATGTGTTACTTTACTAAAAGCTGCTCCGTCTCCATTACGTTCCAACAAATAATAAATAATTGATAAATTGATAAACCATACTGATGATAATTTTCAGGTACATTTATATTATTACTGATTTATAACTTGAAAGTGTTTACTATTCCTTAAAAACCTTCCTTATCTTTAGTTCAGAAAAACTGTCTGGCACATTTCAGAAACACAATTCGAGCCGTATGAAGAAGGGTCGAAATTAAAAAAAGGGGGGATGAGACCAAAGAGTAGAGGTGGAGCAGGGATTCCTCCCTCCTCTGTCTCTCTCTATACAGAAATAATGTATGGATGGGCGGCAGCCGCTTCTGGCAACACCTGCGACTCCGACACAGAGGCGAGTAAGCCAGGTAGCAGCAGGAGCTGGGTCGGAGATGGTTATCGGCGGCTCGTCTTTTTCTTACGCGGTGAAAAGCCCCCACCTGTCCCGGCCCGGGATCCCTCCCGCTCCCGGGGTCACATTGCCCGTCTCGCAAATTAAGCCACCAAGGCAAAGCTCAACAAAGCAATGCAATGCAGTACTAGGCTTATTTTTGCAAATAATTTAATGCATTTTTTAGATTGGCTTAAAAGGCTCTTGCAATTGGCAAACTGCCTTCGTTAAAAGGAATAATGCCGGATAGGATGATATCGAAATAGTTAAAACGCATAGCAGCAGGAAAAACTGTCTCTTCTAACACCGTGAAAAAAGTTATTAAGTGGTGGAGTGAAAATTTCCTATGAAATGTTGGGTTGAAATTCAGATGAAAGGATTGACACCATGATCGTCAAGAAAAAATTTTATTGTTGATGGCTGGCTTTGCCGTAATTATCATTATAAATAGTCGGGCAACAGTGCGCCTAAATCTCTTACTATTTAACAGTATAAGACAATCAGAAAGCACATTATAAGAAACTCTGGTACACAGAAACACCTAATACCAAAGAGGATGAACCTGGCTATAATACAACCGTTGGCTCTGTATCTTTGGATGAACTACACGCAGCACTAAAAAGTATGAAAAACAGAAAAGCAAGTGGCCTAAATGGTATTAACGTGGAACTCCTTAAAAATGCAGGTACTCTATGTGAATTTAGACAACTAAATTTATTCAATGAATGCTGGCGAAGCTGCAAAATACCGAACTCCTGGAAAACATGAGAAGTCATATCTCTGTTTAAAAAGGGTCAGGGAAACGAATGTGAGAACTACAAGGGCATTAGCCTTCTGAATGCAGCGTACAAAGTGTATGCAAAAATAATTAACACTCGCCTAAAAAACATAGCAGAAGCCCGTTTGCAAGAAGAACAACTGGGATTCCGAAAAGGTCGCTCATGCAGTGATAATATTTTTTATTATTAAAAGAATTTTAGAAAAAAGCCGGGAAGTCAATCTTGAAACTCATTTAGCTTTCATTAACTTCGAAAAAGCATTCGACACAGTTGACAGAAATAAATTATGGAGTATAATTAAGAATAACGGTTATCCAAAACACCTAGTGGAAGTTCTAAAGAGTATGTATCAAGGATCAAAAATTGTTATAAACACAGGGAAAAAAAGAACTGATGAAATTATTGTGAACCGTGGCCTGAAACAGGGATGTAGCTTGTCTCCGACATTATTTAATACATACATAGATGATCTAATTCAGAATTGGAAAGTTGATATCAGCCCTGGCATAAAACGAAGTAGAAATAAATTTTTAAATGTGTTGTTATATGCTGATGACATAATAATTCTCGAAGAAACTGAAGACAAACTACAAAGAGCAAGCTACATAACATACAAGCTACATAAACTTGGAGAACAAGAATATAATCATAGAATTTCCAAAAGGAAAACTAGTCATGGCTCACTGTGGAAAACACCCCATTCGCTCGAAAATAATTATTGATGATACTCTCATAGAACAAGTTTCACATTTTAACTATCTTGGATGTGAAATAAGTAATGACGTCGATAAGGACATTGAAAATAAAACCAATCAATCAATATGTGGGATAATAAATAGAATCCTCCATAATAAAACATGGAAAAGCACAAAAATCAAATTTCACAAGACAATGGATGTCCCTGTTCTTTTGTATGGCAGTGAATCATGGATAATTAAAGAGAGAGACAAAAGTAAAATTCAAGCAGCTGAAATGAGATTCCTCAGGAAAGTTAAAGTCTGCACCAAATATGGTCTCATAAAAAATGAATATATCCGAAAAGATCTGCGCAATTGTAACATAAATTAAGAAATAGAAAATTATAAAGATTCTTGAAGACAACACATACGAAGAATGAACGCCAGTAGAATCCCCCATCTGGCATTTCCTTTTGCAGTGGATCGATAGAGTAATGTCGGAAGACCTAAGCAAAGGTGGCAATAATATTTACGTTAATAATAATGACGAAAAGGAAGAAAGAAGGAAGAATATTGTGAAGACGGAACAGATACATGTGCCTACTCCTTGAAGTGGAGAAGACGACAATCAAGCATTTACCTAAACCACGCTTAAAGGTTTTATCACCAACGTGTTTTAGTTAGCAAAATGGATAACTGATACACTGGCGAGGACTTCTGGACTTCTAAGCGACAGCTCCAAAGGCATCGACAGCTCCTGTATAATAAAGATTAGAAACGACACCACCCGAGTACTTCATGTACCTGAATAATTTGTAAACCAACGAATTGTGCATTAACAAGAATATCGATACCTAAGCCATGTGTGAGTAATCACAAATATAAACACGACATAAATAAGAAAACGTTTCTCAACTGAAATGTATGATACAACTCTAGCCATCAAACCCATTCTTACGATATCTTCAGTAAGGACCCGAGTGGAAAACATCCAAATCATTCTAATATTAAGAAGCTGCAAAATGTTTAATATCTATTGATTTCACAACGGTTTAATTTCAAGAACAATTTCTATTCATAAATTCTAACTTAACGAGGAAACAATTATCCCAGTCATCTAAAATAATGTCAAAAGAACCGTTGTTGATTGTAAGTAGAGGTCTCAGAAATTGTGACTCACGGTAACGAACATAGTTGAAAAAACATGGAAAATGTACAATTCGAAAATTATTTTCACGGAGAAACTTGCGCCAACATGAAGTTATCATAATGTTTTAATTAAACTTACACAAATTCACACTAGAAGCTACGAATAGGATTTCCAAGTTCGCGTATACCATTATAAGTGACTTTGTGAACCACGGATTCTGACACATAGATTCACAACTGCTGACCTACACGGAAGAACTCTGTGGTCTAAAAGAGAATTATTATCTAACGCTCACTACACTCACGGAGAATTATACAGTCTTTTGGTTAGAAATCTGACATTCGTGACTGAATCTATCGCTAATTTATTGTTATTAATTTCTGCTACCACAGTATACCAATTTTGCGTTCGTCGAGGTATTAGAAAACAGAAATAGGTGTTGGAATTTCTTTTACTTGTATAATGTCAAAGCCAAGAATGAACATTTACTGTGATGTGAATATTGTGTCGATGTTGCAATAATAAATTTCATACGTCAATTTGAAACAACTAATGCGTTTTTTTTTAAAAAGGAGTTTTATAATGTTAATGTTGCAGTAAGTGATATACAGTGCACAAATGAATGATCCTCGATAATTTAAAAATTGATACGACATCTTCCAGATAAAACTGAAAACACGTAGAATATATTTTTTCTTTCGTAAAGTGGAACACGACGTTCTTAGTATATGAGTGATGTTGAATTTGAACACATAATTTTGTGCTGATTCCATTATTTAATTCGAGAATACAAAATTTGAATAAATGCTCTAATGAATAATTTCAGTAAATACGTCCCTTTCAAGGACGAATACATTAATCTATCTCGTAATTTAAACTTGAAAATATATCTGTGTTCCGGAAGAAAAACGCACTATGTCCAAATTTTTCGAAATTGAGGTTTTGGCACCGTCTTATATAACTCTTTCCGCTCTTTCTACTGGAATGAAACACTATATCCTAGGTTAAAAAATAACCTATTTAAACAGTTTTGAAAAGCACTATGTTCCATCACAATATAGAAGGAAACGGAACCAGAATCCCCCCAGAAGGGGCACCAAAATCCCCAGAAAACTGAGAGATAAAATTAAATAAATGTGTCACTGAGAGTAATATAAAAATTAATAGAAAGAAGTGAAGAAAACAGTGACGTGAAAAACAAAAGAGAGAAAAGATCGTAACCGTAACATTATTTTGCCCCACCTGCAAAATTTGTTTGTTTTTTTCTGACATCGTGCGCTTTTCTTCCGGGACACAGATATGCATTGTAAATTTTTGTGGCAAAAAAATGGATTTGTTTTGCACCGAAATTCCTGAACACGGCATCGTCTTCCTGTTCACGAAAGGCGAAGAGTCGGTCCTGGTTCAAGCACTGTTCGCGGGGAAAAGGAAACCTTTAACCCAGGTTGCGTCCGGCGGAAAAAGGTCGTACCACGCGACACGCGCCCCGCCCGCCACCCGTTCACACGCGACGCGGTAAAAGCGAAAGTGAGTTTATGTGTAAAGTTCCTGCCCGCTGGTCCAGTGTCCCTGGCGACGCCGAATGACACGGAGAGAGAGAGAGAGAGAGAGAGAGAGAGAGAGAGAGAGAGAGAGAGAGTGAGAGAGGGAGAAAGAATGAGTGAGAGAGAATGAGTGAGAGGGAGAAAGAATGAGTGAGAGAGAGTGAGAATGAGTGAGTGGGTGAGTGAGAGAGAGAGAGAGAGAGCGAGAGAGAGAGAGGAAAGTCAGGCGAAAACGGTGTCGGACTGAATGAGTGAGAGTACGGTGTCGGAGAGAATGAGTGAGAGAGAGTGAGAATGAGTGAGTGGGTGAGTGAGTGAGTGAGTGAGTGAGTGTGTGTGTGTGTGTGTGTGTGTGAGAGAGAGAGAGAGAGAGAGAGAGAGAGAGAGAGAGAGGAAAGTCAGGCGAAAACGGTGTCGGACTGGCTAGAACAATGTAGGGAAGTACTAGCTGGAGTAATGGCATTGGTCTTTTTGACAATAGCATTAAAATGTAAGAGACGAGGGGGATTTATGAGGTGCGGTTAAGAACTCTTTTCGCCGAGGTTTGTGTTTTCGTACCTTCATTTTTTCAATTGTAACGTTTAATATTTAAATAATAATTTACATAATTTAATGTATTAATTATTAACTAATCCATAATTAATAATTAAATAAAAATAAATAATAAATAAAAATATTTTTTCAATTTTCTCATGGAGAAAAAAATTATAATTAATTAATGCAAAGCATAACGTTTATTAATGATTCAAACGGACATAAACGAAAACAAGTAGATGAATGACGGCTAGGGCCGACCATATAAAATATATTGACATATCAAGTAAATAGGAAATCCTGAAAGATTTCCAAACGAGACAATACATTGCTCGTGTACCCACTTTCAGATAATGAATTTAAATCAATCGTGACAAAATTCAAATACGCGCCCATCAGGAGACTCTTCCTAAGAACAGAACGTCTTAAGAAAATTTTTTATGATACTCCGTGTGCTTAAGATAAAATGAAATACGCAAAAGGTACACTATTTTTAATTTATATACATCTTCCTCCTCTAAGTGAAAAAGAGATGTGAATGCCATCGTAACACATTTTTGTAAACAAACGCTACATACTTTAAACATTCTGTGCAAATTCCAATATTTTGTAGGGATTTTGCATGCATATTTCTAGGCTAAAAGCTAGCATATACTCTCCAGATCAAATGAACGTGGACATTCACATTGTACACTTAATGTAGGATTACCATACGTACTGATTTTTGAAGTTTTCTTTTTAATGTGATGAGACACAGAATAGTCAGCAACGTCATATATTTAAAAAATGTACAGCAAAATGCGCCCAGGAAACTGGATTAGTAAACCTATGTCTTCCGAGTTTTAAGAAGAACATGTGATAATTTTATTTTATTTGCAGTGAATGTACTGAACAGTAATATTCTCCTTTTCCTGAAATTTGTAATTTCAATTTAACAGCTCTTATTGAAATTCCTCGTGAGCGAACAAAGCCAGTCGATATCAATAAAAGAAATGCTAAAATCTTGACTGGTATCATCTTCCTTTCCCATTTAGATTTTAACTTGTCCTGGTCCTATTTGCACAGAAAGACAAAAGGCAACAGGGCTTTTGTATTGTCCAGGCTTGCTGGTATATGTCCAGCTTGATCGAGATCGATGCCTTGAGAATAAAGAAAAATAATGAAAAAAAGGAAGGAAACGGCAAAAATAAGGCACAATACTAAAAAAAGACATGAGAAGCTAAAATTAGCAAAAAGTAAAATTAAAATGTTACCGTCAAGTGATTCCCTTTGTTAAAAGTTTTAAAATCGTAACAATAATAATGAAAAGACATTTCTCCAAAATTCTGGGTTCTACTTATTACATGTCAGTTATTAACCTTGCTTAGGTTATTTTATTTTTAAGTGATGGAATATAATTATTTTGGATACAAGATAGTTTCCGGTATTTAAATGTTGAGACAGTCATAAAAGCTGGTTAAATCTCATTATGTAGGTTAGGGTCCAACAGACACTTAGCATAATCCCCTACTTGTCAGTATGAGGACGGTGTCACGTAACTCGATAGAATCTTATCGCCACAACTCGATAGAACCGTAACTCGATAGAATCTTATCGCCACAACTTCCGATTAAAATGTATTAAGATCGTTTTCAGTGCTTTACCACGTTTTAAAAATCTAAATAAATGTGGCCTATATTGTTCAAAATATTTATATACCACAAAATGACTACGAAGAATAAGCAAGTGAGAAAATTCTGGTTTCCTGAACATTTTGCGATTTCTAGTAACTTGTTCGAGTAGGGAGTGATTGCTGCCCGCACATTCTCTGAGGAGCGCGGGTTGCCAGTGGTTCAGGCGCTCCGGCGGATGAGAAATTCAATTTCTTCATTCATTCTCGTCCCAGTAAATATCCACCTTTTGAAAAAACACAAACTAATATCGTCACTGCCAGTTAAATATATAAAATAATCCTGACCTCAACAAGATAGTAAAAATGAATCGTTAGTCCAAGAAAAAACAGTTTTTAAACATAACGAATATTGCCAGACGTTCTTAAAGTAAAAATAGTACCTAAGCAACACTTGCCGAATAGATTTTGAATTTCTTTATGATTTTTAGCTCGTAAACGCTTTATTAAAATTACATAGTTACATAAAATACAAAAAGTAAAAGTTCATAACATTATTTGAAGGTGTCAAATTTAGGGGTATATTGAACTGAGAAAAGGATATCTGGCTATATTATTAGAGGTGCACGACATGTTCGAAAATAAATTTAAAATGTTGCACTTTTCAAAACTTCAGAGGTTTTAATGCGAACAGGAACTGTACCATTTCTATAAATAAACTTTTCTCTATTTTAGCCAAAAAATTAAAGAAAAAATTACAGTAAAACGGCTCCAATTTTTAAAAAAATGCTCCTCAAATAAAGCAAACTATGCTTATAAGATGATACAGATCCGAGTTTTAGTAGGAAAATCCGAGGAAAGTCGAAAACTGCAAACGTAAAAACTTTTCAACCCTTCCTATATTATTGCAGATTATTTTTTTGCCACTGAAAACTTTTGTTACAATTAGATCTTTAAATTATGACAAGTATTTTTCTTTTAATTAAAAAGTTTGAGAAAATTTTCGTGAAACTTGAACGTTAAAAAAAAGACAAGATTTTCGGGGGAAAAACTTCACATTTTTTAAATCAATGTTTTGGTAGAATATAGTAGAGTTGTGTAAAAATACGGCACTATGTACGATTTTCATTAAAAAGCTCAGTAATTTAGAAAATTGAAAAAGTTTAATTTCCTTCGTAATCAAAATTGAAGTTAGATTTTTTCTTAATCCAATCTACTCCTCGACGACTTAAATCTTTATATAATGACATACATTATTTTTTACGTCAGTCGTTTTCACGTAATTTTGAGTTATAACGTAATCATATGTTATATTCAAAGCGCACTAAGTATTCAACACAGCGATTTAAATGCATCGCTTATAACCAAGATTCCAAAGCGTATGGAAAATGACAGTTGCCTACCACCAGCCCTAATGTTCAAATCTGAGCCAGGGAAAGGATTTTCTTTAATTATCTTTTTAAAGAATAGAACACACTGGATTCAAGGCCAGGAACACTATTTTCATTTCAACATTTCAATTTCCAAAAATTAAAATTTGTATTTTTTCAATCCTCCACCGCACCGTTTGATTAGTTTTTTTTTTTTTCTTCTTTTTTTTTCCCCAAGTGATGGCTGAAGTGTTGGTAAAATAGAAGGTGCATTGAATCCACATTACATAACCGTTACCAATAATACGAGAAAGTACGGTTGTAGTATTCTAGTTTAATGTTACTACGTGTAGTGAACTTTTAACAATCTTATTTATACCTGTATTGTATTGCGAGTTTTACGCATCTGTTATGGCAGATCAAATCTGAGATGCTAATGAAAGTTAAACTGTAATAATACGACACGTTATAACACACGATATCAATCAGAAGAAAATAACAATAAAACTGTCAAGTATTATAACTGTAGAAGAAAAATATTTTGAAACTACGAGATAAATACTGAAGTTTTATTTTAAGTGTTACATAAAATCATGTATTTCTGCAGGGAGGCGTTGAAATTTATGAAGTCGTGGCAGAGAGGTATCTTGTATTTGGAAAAGTCACTCGATCGTTCGTTTTTGTTGAATGTAATTGTTGTAAAAATGTTATTTTAACCTCTTCGCACGCCTCTGAACGCCACGTGGTTAGAAAATTCGCAGCAGTATAAAATCTACTGACGTCTAGTGTTCATTAAGCGAACTACTACTAATGTCATTCCCGCAACCCAATGGATCTGAATGACTTCAAATAAAAACGATTTTGAGGAATTTTTTGTGTAGTATACTACACACAGGATCTGAAGAGGTGATCTCATTTATATTTGAAAAGTTATCTTAAAGCTGTTGCTGTACTCCTATTTCTAAGCTCCGCATAGAAAGTGCTCTTGAATGAAACACATACATGTATTTTTACGTGTAACAACATTTTTTACTTATCAAATTACACGTGTATTTTGAAAAAAAAACGTACCAAGAATATAACCCCAACTTGAAAAATTAATTCGATGGTTGCAACGGCCGCGGGTCGCTCGCCGCTGCGCCTGCTCGTTAGCGCATTCCGCGTAATCGGACGCAGACCTGCGCACTCCGGCGCGGCGCGGCGCGGCGCGGCGCGGCCTTTGCCGGCTTTCGCTCGGGCGCCGCTCCCCCTTCCTCCACGGGGCTTGCACTCCGCAACTGCGCCTTTTCCTTGTCCCTCCTCCTCTCCACTACTGCCGTCTTCGCCCCTTTTGCTGTTTACTCGGCTGGCACTCCATCCCTACCTCCGTTGCGACCGCCTTTTTCTCTTTCCTTTTGTCCCACTACCCCCTCTCGTTTCACAACTGCCATCAACTCTGCTGAGAATCTAACGTCTCTGACCTCATCCCCACTTCCTTCAATGTTGCAGAACAGTATCGCCACCTTCATCGCCACCACTGAAGCCATTGCAATTAGCTTGTTTACATCTATCACCACCATCATCCCCACCTCTTTGCAATATCTTGAACTCTCCTCTCTGCTGGATATCCATCTAAGTCTCTGCTTTCTTGTTTCATGTTGCTTCCCTCTTCACGCTACCACAATGTCATTGGCTTTGCACCAAATCACCAAATATGCAGCCCCCAACTCATCAGACACTGTCCCAACGAAAAGACGGATGAACGCCTCTATGATGTCTAGGATGAACAAATGGAATGTCCATCCTGCAGAAGCATCCCTTGTTGGCATCCTTTGTATCCTAATCTTTCTTTTTTTGGGAAGTTTCTTAGTCCACTTAAAATTAAACAACGGGCATCCAATGCAATGTAATTGATAGGTGCGTCAACGATTTAGTGTGTTTGCGTGCGCGCGCGCCTGTGTACGTAAGTTAATGGCGTCATAAAGTCTGTTGCACCTATTTAAAACACACCTCTAGAACGGTCTTAATTTTTACAGAATGGAAATACAGTTCTATACTCAAAGAAATTTTTTTCAAGGAGTTTTCCACGGTTTCTCCGATAAATCCCAGGCAAACGCCGGAGAAGTAGCTTGAAATGAAGGCAACAGATCGCTCATCATTGCTCTCTTTTCTCTCCCTAACACACACACATACACACACACTTGCATGCTGTACACTATTACACATGTTGAGAGACAAAGCGGGATTTTAGGGCTTGTCCCCACTGTGTCAGAGCCCCGCTGCAAGACCTGGAGGGGGAAAATTTTGCAGCCTCACGTGTACATCAGCTGGATTTCACATTCCAGGGGAATATGAACATCGCCACCGCCTGGGATATAAATAGCTGGGCTAAACTTACGGGGCTAATGACCATAATAGTTGACGCGACCGGAATCACTAAATAATCATTTATGTAAAACGTGGATATCCTTCTGATCGAGTCTTTCTCTCTTCTCATAAGTTTAAACTGCTCTTGAAATAAATAATTTTTAATGCATAAGTAGCATATGCCAACCACCAGGGATTTTATTTCTTCAGGAATGCAAACTAAAACCCGTTTAGGGAGTTTAGAATGTTGGACCTATTAAAGCAACTTTGCTAGACTAAATCGAAGGTGAGATGTCGGCGTGGTAAGTAAAGTAAATGAAGTTCAAACATTTTCTCAATATTCTAGTCACTACTTTTTCGATCAATACGGTTTGATTGCATATAAATCTGAAAGGAAAAATTCCATCTCTACAAAATAGTGCACAGAAAATTGTAAAACCTGACACTTCATGGTCTTTGGGAGTTGTTTTAAAATAATATGATTGTATGAGGTAATTTTGTGTACTTGGGACAAAGTATGAGGTAGTGATATACGAAACAAATAACTTCAGAACACCTTATAATGCAGCTAAGACGCATCCTAATATAAAAAATATTCAAAGATAGCTGAAGAACGGATGATTGGAAATTAATCTTAAATGCACGGAAAACGTAAGGAATATTTTAACGAGGCACATAAATTAGAAGCTGTATCATGTTCTAAACAATATACGTCACGTGATTAAAGCTTCAAGTACACAAACTTCCTTCCTTTGTCCAATACAAAATGACACTTTGGCTGTCGGCACTAACAGCGAATGACGCATCGCGCCCAGAGAGGCACCGCCCGTGGTCCTCGCGTGCTGCGAAGCGCCCGGGGCGCGGCGCGGCGTCGCAGCGGCTGCCTCGCGGGCATCAACCGCCGCCTGGAGGAGAGCGGAGGGGCCGGCCTGATCGCCCCTGGCCATGAGCCCGATATGATGAACCATATCCGGTGGCCGCTTCCTTAATTTGGGCCGGCGCTAGCCCATTATTCTAATGCGCCGCGGGACCGCGACGGTCATGGCGGCGGCGGCAGGCAGCTCGCGCTCCAGATTTGCAAATAGAAGGACGGAGGGCGCGGGCGCGATGGGACGGGCGCTTCGCCACCGATCTCACCGCACTCAATGGGCGCGGGGCCACGCAGCTCACGGGTCAATGCGTTGGTTCTATAAAATCTCCGGCAGGACTTCGCGAGAGGGCAAGTAGTAAAGCAGTTTGTGGTAAAACGGGAAACTGCGACGACAAATAGTTTAATACACCTATCAGGGAACCGGCTTGGGTGGCTCAGAGCATCAATTGATGTCACTGCAGTGCCTCTGACCAGGAAGTCCTACGCTTCCAGTCCCGACGGCGCACAGTGTCAAGTGTAAGAGGTCTAGGTGAGGGAAAAAAAAAAGATTTTTTTTTTCAAGTAATCTAAAGCGAGATTTTTTGACATATCTCAATAGTAGAATGTCCAAAGCATCCGACAACGACGAAATGTTTCCGAGAAGTCCAAAGAGAGAGAGGTGATTCATGTTGAACTTGCTCGAACTTCCCACGGCCGCGCACAAGCCCAATAATGAGCTTCAGTGCATCGAGTTTGCTCGAAGAGTGTGCCTCGCTCGTGCTGCTGAAAGTCTGATTTGTCAATGGATAGTAAAGTACATATGTTTTCCTTGTTATTGATACTTTTTATTATTCATTATTAGTCTAGATCTACTCACAGAAAAATACAGAAAAGGTGAGTGTTGTTCGTTTGTACTGACACGGGTTTTTGGATTTTCAGCAAGGTTTTAACATAGTATTTCACCTAATTCCATTTCGAGGCTGTTTATATTAAAGCTGTATCTTCGGGTATTGAAGTAATAAAAAAAATTGCGCAAACTTGCGCACCAATTTCTATTTACCCTTAACAAAATGGCAGTGCCATTTTCCCGGAATACTCTTTTTGAAATATGGGTAAAGAACTCGAAAAAATCGAAGTTTGATGCTATTTTCGGGCATGAAATTCAAGAAATGAAAGAAATTTAATATTCGGAAACTGCCTTTAAGGACATTTAACAGATGATTAGGAATTTCTGCCTCATTACCAAATGGTAGGGACTTGCAAGGCATCGACAGCGATTTCTGGACACTTCTTCGTCTTTGCTGAATGAAAATATTTCATTTTCAGTAAAATCTGTTCCGAGTGCATCGAAACTAGATAAACCTACAGCCGGGCTCTGGCCATCCAACAAAACGTTTCAGTGCGTGTGATCAAACATCGTAGAACCTAGCACTGACGAGATTAGTCGCAGGAATGGAATTAAGAAAGGAAGATAAAAGAGATACATCAATACTTAAAGAACGTATCATTGAATTACCGAATAAGGGAACGACAATTAACAAGACTAAAAAGTGCATATTTGCAGATCAGGCTTTCGCCTGGCTTCCCGTCTGTTTCTGGCTCAGGCCTCCAATGGTGGATGTAAATCTTTCGATTCGGCAGTACCGACAAATCTGATTCTTTTTCCCTCTGGTTGTCCGTATTCTTGCTTTTCCTTATATGCTGATTTTTAAATACATATCACTGCAGAAATTTCTAATTTTACCCTTTTATTTGTGTACACAATCACTAAAATCTCTTGTCATTGTTTTGCCCAGAATAGAAAAACCACTTTTTCTTCTAAACCAAACATGGCAGTCGATTCTGAGCTGAAACAAAATGTATTATGTCATTTTTTCTTTAAGGCCAAATTTTACACTAAATACTAGTAAATTATAAAAGCGTGATGATACTCCAAGATTTTCTGCTTCAAAACGAAGCAAACGGAAGAACACGTGGCATGTGAAAGACCGCATGTCAACAATCCAGCAGCTCTGAGTCGCATCCTGATAACAAATGCCGTTCATCGCCTATTTTGCAATATCCTTGTAGACGAAAAGGCAGACTTCTGATGTCACATAGAGAAGAGTGACGAAAACAAGTGCTAGTACCCGCCTCTTTTCGTCTCGAGGGTCACGCGGACATTCAGACCGCGAGAGTAGTTGGATTATAGACAAGGGCTCGTGTACTAAAGAGTTAAACTTCCTCCCCCACCTTCAAAATCTACGAGCCTAACAAGAAACTTCTAAAGTATACGTGTACCAAATTTCACCAAAATACGACGTATGGTTACGAAGATATTAATTTTTTCCACCTAGATTGCCTAAATTTGACACTGTGCGGTGGCAGGATTTTCGTCACTGACTACATAACTAGGTCGAATTCATCCGCTATCTGGAAGAGAATTCTAGTGGTAGTTGCTCTGATCGGTAGTTTTCTGTTTCTCCGAACACCAGGCGAATGCCGGAGCAGTACCCTCATAAAACGCCACGGCCCGCTACAATATTGCCTTCCTCGTCTTTATCCCTTATTATCACACATTTACACTAACATGCATTACACTACCACCATATATGCCGGGATGTCAGTCAGGAGCTTAGAGCTTGTTCCGGTTGGGGCGGTGCCCCGCTGGTGGGAGATGCCTTCTTGGGGAAAACCCCCGCAAGCCGTCGTGTAGGTTGGCGCCGGATCTCGCCATACAGATAGGGGGGCGATCACAACCACCTCCCATGATAAACGCAAGCAATACACTTACGGAACTAATGTCCATAGCAGTTAACACACTCGGAATCACTAATCAATCAGTCAACCTATCAGAGACCTATCAGGGTCTCCAAAAACGGAGGGGAGAGCGACTTAGTCATTCAGTAACTTGGCTGATCTACGCTCGAATGAAATTGCGGTAAGAGATAGTTTTCTGCACTACAATAACAAAACGAAAATATCGTTGTCCAGGAAAAGGAACGTTTTTCAGTTTTGAGCATGATATTGCAATACAATCCCCTGCGCTAAAGAGAATGAAACCACTGGAATTAAACTTCTGCGTCTACTAAAGATGAACGGCCAACTTTGTCTTCTTGAAAATTTAGTGTTCGGAGAAGAAAGAATAACTCTGTGACAAGTTCATCTCCTTTTAAAAATGGAGGGTAAAGGCAATATCAACTGTGAGTTGAATTCCCCGGAGGAAATGAACATATTCATATAAATGTCAAACCAGGCGAAAAATAGAATATAAATGTCGAAAACGTGTCCCACACATGGTTCCCAATCAGGAACAAATTTTTCCATCTCCACAATAAAGCTATTTTGCATAAATTAACAACAAAAATAATATAACTATATTCGCTTGCATTGCACTTAGTGTACATCGAATGTTAGGAAAATAATAACACAACGAAATAAAATTAATGGTGAGTATTTGCTTGATTATTTTATTCCGGGCGAGTCAAATGTCAAGGTCATTTGTCCCGTATGCGTAGTAAATGATATCTCCCGGGAGGTGGCGGTGTACCTTTCCCGCTAGAAGTGAGATACTGCGCTTACCTGCACGTCAGATTGCCAGCTTCGTCTTCCGGGTATCTCAGCGGGGCACCACCCCAGCCGGGACAAGCTCTAAGCTCCAGAAAATTCGCCAGACATGTGTGGTAGTTTAGTGCATATGAGTAAGTGTGTGTGTGTGTGTGTGTGTGTGTGTGTGTGTGTGTGTGTGTGTAAGGGAAGACGAGGGGGCCATGATGAAGAAGGAAAGATCGCACTTAGTCTGAGGTCCGATAGTTAAGGAACTGCTGTGCCTGACACATGGTATTGATTGGAGAATGTTATGAAACGAAAACATAGATTTGGTACGAGTGTATCAACTCGTAAGAGATATAACATTTGAGGTGTTGGAGACTATAAGACTATGGAGGCAAGGTTGTTTGAGAGAAGCTGGCTAGAGTTCGTAAGAAATGGACTGAAATACTTGTTTAAATAACCAATTAGTAGCGTCTTGGAGACTTAAGAAGATTGACGAAACCTTGGGGAACGTATTTGATATTATTAATCGGTGGTTCAAGCATACAGAACAAGACATCCACGAAAGCGGAGCAAATAAAAGTTTGCCGATTGATTAGCCATCCAGAATTTCCGAACAATATATTTTCATTTTGTTGGAACTTTATGTGTTTTTATTTGAAATTACCTCAAGGGTGAGGATAACTGACAGTGATGTGAGATAAGTGGATAGCAGCGGCAGCTGAATTATTTTGGAAATACGATCGCGGGTGTCTACGGGAGCATACGCCGTTGCAGAACGGAAGTTCAGATACGTAACAAAAACCTGCGATCAGAGCAGCCGGCAGCTAGAATTCTCCTCCAGACAGAGGCTGAATTCGACTCACCCATCTAGCGACGCAAATCCGCCACTATCGGGATTCGAATTCTAGGGCTGCCCGCTGAGAGATCCTCCAATTGTTGCCCTGAGCTATCTCAGTTGGGACTCGAACTCTAGGGCTGCCCGCTGAGAGATCCTCCAATTGTTGCCCTGAGCTATCTCAGTTGGGACTCGAACTCTAGGGCTGCCCGCTGAGAGATCCTCCAATTCTTGCCCTGAGCTATCTCAGTTGGGACTCGAACGCTAGAGCTGCAGGGTGAGAGACCCTCCAGTTGTTTCTCCCGAGATCTCTCAGTCGGAA
Organism: Teleogryllus occipitalis; assembly: GCA_011170035.1. Lineage (NCBI taxonomy): Eukaryota > Metazoa > Arthropoda > Insecta > Orthoptera > Gryllidae > Teleogryllus > Teleogryllus occipitalis. Next base: position 308,471 of record BLKR01001177.1, on the reverse strand, counting down.
AATGGAATTAATCAGATGCGCAAGGATTAGGAGAGCCTGTGGCGGGGGTGACAGGGGGTTGCGGCGTCGGCGGCGACGGGCGAGGCGGCACCTCGCGTCCGCGCCCGACCTTGCGCCCGCGCCCGCCCAACTGGTTTCTCCGCATTTCCAGCCCTCTCTTTGTTCCCGGCGGAAATACCTTAACGGTAGCAGCTTCTTCTCCGCCCGGGCCAGCGCCACTGTCGTCGTCGCCGCCGCCGCCGCCTCTGCGTCGTTTTTTCGGCAGAACGCCGCCGGTACAGCGCATAAACGCACTGCCTCTTCGGCCACCACGGCGTTTGACTTTCGGTGGCCCCCCCTCGTTCGTCTTTCCCTTATCACTTTTGCTACTTCTATTGATTCTTCCCTTGCCATCGAGCCTGTCCGTTCCCGTAACTCAACAAGCTCTTTTTGTTGAATTATGTGTGCTGCATATTGTAGATTTTTATTTGCTTGAATGCTTGGATATTCCGTGATGATAGACCGGTAGATGGTAAACAGACGGTTTTGGTTTTATCCTACCTTGAAAGAATTACTTATTTTATAGATATCAATGAAAAGTAATCGAACATCACAAAACAGCTGTATAATAACATTTTAAAAATAAAGTTGTGAAGTTTTAATGTTGATTTCATGATTTGAATTTCCAGAACTTAATATATTTTTATTTCTTTAAAGGAAGAACGTTGTAACTGTATCGATAAAGAGTAGTGGGTCGACGATGAAACGACGACAACGGGCAATGTTATTGTCAATGTTTTGTCTCAAATTCAAGTACAATGAAAGGGGCATTTGGAGAAATACTGTACACTTGACTGTGATTTGATCCATATGTGCGTTACTGAAATAAGTGCGGAGGGAATTTCACTGATATGATGGGATATGGTGGTGGGGGGCAACGCGTAGTGATTAGGTATTTATGGAGTGTGGGCGTGTGCATGCATGCGGGTCTAGCTCGGTGAGTTGACATAGTGAAGATTCTGGATTGGGGTTGAGCTGTGCTGAATATCTGAGTGTGCATATTCATATGTGTGTATCTGTTGTGTAAATAATACAGTTAGACCATAGCTGTGAATATACATGAAATGTGTTCCGCGTCTTACATTGAAGGGCCTGTTGTTTATCGTATTTCTGTATTGATCGTATTTTGTAAAACCAGTGCTAAACTAAGGTTAAATATTTACATATTCTTCTTTCTGTGTATAATATCTGTAATTATTTCTAAATATCATTGTCAAGTCGATTTCATTTGTACTTTTATAACATTTAGGGATATGGGAATATTTTCTAGGAAATTGGCAGACGATTCAATGAGAGCATTTTGTTACCCTACGTAGAATCATCAACATGATACTCTGTACACAAAACGATTTTTTTTAGAAAACGTTCCTTAAACAAAATCTTCATTATCTCGCTTTCCACCCGTTTCAAATTGTATTGTGATGCTCCTTCAAGTTGAACATCGCGCTTCGGAGAAGTTCAAGGAACTCCAAGTATCGTAGATATCGCTATCTACGAAGAAATGCTATGAACGCGTAGGAGCTGATTTTCCACAGCCCATTGCGGTCATAGATGACCTCCATTTGCACGCAGCTGATTATACCAAATCCAGAAAAGAGGACATGATCTTAGACTAATTAATTTCTCAGATGATGAGACGGTTAATAAGAACTGGTGTATTACTGTAAAGAAAGTTAAAGCAAACTTCTTTGGAAGTTTTCTTCAAGAAAATAATTAGTATTTTAACAGCGACTAATATATTAGCAACAATATGTTATTTCCTCTTTACTTACCTAATAAGGTAACGAATCAAAGAAGTCACAATTAAGGGGACCATTTGATCGAAAATGGCGAAATTATAAAACTTTCTTTTATGAATCGCATTTGTGCGACAATTCGATTTCATATCATCGCCATTAATACAATTTAGAGATGCTTCACATTTAAGTAATGTTTTTACAAAACAATGTGAAGTTTCGCTGGCCGCTAACAGTACGTGAGTTCTTTTAAATTTTTTCTGCCATTTTCATACGTATTTAGCGATGATTATATGAATTTCGTTGTTTCTAGAAGAAATTAGTCAGGAACACATTTTCCAATTTTCACAAAATATACTCATGATTTTTTGTCTTATGAAAACAACCTTGAGAAATATACCTTCAAACAATTTATTTGAGGAAATGTTTATTAAACGTTTTTTCCCAGGAATAAAAATAAATAACTCGCGGTACATTGGAATGCAAAGCAATGAACAGAAAGAAACTAGCTAGCAAGCAGGAAAACACCGAGACGCACTCAGATGTTTTGGTCAACAAAACATGGCGGACACACCAGCTGCACACCAGCGATCGGCTTCACTTTCTTTGGTCGATGTCACCCCCGTATATTATAACCCCCTTGGAGAGGACTCGGGCGTAGGCTCATCGCCCTGCAAAGCACACTTTTAGCACGGAGCGTCGTCTGTTGCACGGAAAGCAACAGAGAAGGAGGATGCTCTGCACCAATGAGAACAGGTTCCTGCGTGGCGTTGGCGAAGATGCCATTATCTCTGCCCATTGGCCACCAAAACAGTCGGAGCATCTTATTGTGTGAATGTTCAGTGTTCACTGTTATTTCTGTCTTCGATCTGTAGTGTTTTCTGTGACGTACTTATTTCTCGTGTGGTGTTTCTCTCTCTCTCTTTCTATTTCTCTCTCTCTCCCTCTCTCTCTCTCTTTTCTTTCCTTCTCGATCGTCATCGCCTTCTTGATCTTTTCCCTCTTATTGTTCTCTTTCTCGTAATTGGTCCTTTCCCCCCTCCTTCTCCTCCTCCACTTTTCCTTCTTTCTAAACCTTTTTTCTCATATTTTAATGAACTATTCGTTTGTTTTCCGCTTTCCATTGCTCGTTTCTTCTGTTTTTGTCTTTCCGTAATTTGTTTTAGCATTGCCTAAGACTTCTATTCTGGCATCATCACTTTTCTCGAGGCACACTTCCCGTCTGTTTTGTTTTCTTCTTTTTCACTTTCTGATGCATCATTTCCTATTCTCTGCTGGCTCACATGTTTAATCATTCCTCTCGTGTTATTTATTCATCGCCTTGGCATACATCTTCCGTGGCGTTTTGTCGTCTTCGCTTCTCTGTTCGTGTCGTGTTTCCGAGCCGTTGCTTCGCCTCCGTTGCCGCCGCCTCCGCCGCCTGCGTCGTAAGAAGTTATCACCGGCGCCGGACAATCTATGAGACGTCCCCGCGTGCTCTCCGGCTCGCCCGCGCCGTGCAATTACGACCTTGAATAACTTCCATTACAAGATGACGATTTCCTTCTTTTTGTCTGCTCGGCCGCGCTTCGCAGAACCCATTACTGAAGCTTTCCGGTGCTCTTTCAGGTTTGCGGCGATTTATGTTGGATTCTGGGATACTTACTCAGCATTGCGATTGAAAGTACGATGTCGGAATTTCACTTACATATGAGAATTGTATTTCAGGGCATTAAAAATGGTCAAAAGAAAGAATTGGAGAATAATGAATTAAAGGCAAGGTGATTATGGGCTTTTAAGCCCTTTAATTGTGAATCGAATGGTTGTACCTACTCGCGCGTGGGAATCTGAACACGTAGAGAAACACACAATACCTCTTTTCTTTGGATAATGAAAACTTTAATCCCATATCACGACAATCCGATGGTCATGGGACAACCTCTCCGTAAAACATCGGTTCTATTTGGAGCAAAATAAGAAAAAAGAGAAATAACACAATCTTTCGGATTTGATTTCTTGTTGACTTATTATCCACAGTGGAAACTAAAATCTAATTATTTCAAAGGCTTCTATAGAGAGGAGATTATATTCTGGTCTCGACGCAAATACTTCAATTTCTTTCTGTTTTATTTTGTACAAATTCTAGAGCCGTAATCCTATGAAATCCAGATATTCCTAAGACACGGTCGGGTATCGTGTCAGTGTAATCTAGAAATGAAAGTACCCATCAACTTACTGAAAAATTACCGAGAACGTCGTCCGGCCATCTCATGGGGACCCCAGACATCCGAGTCCTAAGCGGGAACCCTATGGCTCTGGCCACCCTCCGACTGTGCGTCTCGCGGTTAGAAGCGCAGTCTTCCGAGAAGCGTCGGCGTCGGCGGGGTGTCGCTTTTCGACAAGGTATCGGAGTCGTGGCCGCGGCGCCGGGGACACGAGAGGACGGGGCGAAACGAGACGGAGCGGTGCGGGACGGGGCGGGGCCGGGCAGGGGGACAGGTCGACACGCGAGCCCGCGGCGGCGGCGGCGGTGGCTGCGGTCGCGCGCGCGCCTCCGATCCCGAGAAGGGGCGCGGCCGGTGGCGACCGCAGCAGCGGGCGGCGGCGGCCGCAGCGGCGGCGCGTGGCGCACGTGCCCCGCGCCGGAAATTGCGCCAGAGCGTCGCGTCGCGTCGCGTCGCCCGACGCGCTGTGCCCCGCGCGCGCGCTCCCCAGCGCGACGGACCGGGAGCGGTAGCTCAGTGCATCAACTGATGTCCCTGCAGCGCCGCTGACCGGGAGGTCCTAGGTTCCCACTCCCCACGGCGGCAGGATTTTCGACACTAGCTTTCCAGCTAGGTCGAATTCAGCTGCTGTCTGGAGGAGAATTCTAGCGGCCGGCTGCTCTGATCGGTAGTTTTCCGTGGTTTCTCCGATCAACACCAGGCGAATGCCGCAGCAGTACCCTACCAAACGGGCCACGGACCGCGCGCGATCTGTCCTTCCCCTTCCTTGTCCTATCCTCTCCCCTTACACACACACTTACACTAACATGCACTACACTACCACATATTCCGGGGGACCGGTCGGGAGCTTAGAGCTTGCCCCGGCTGGGGCGGTGCCCCGTTGGTGGGAGAGTCATGGTTAGGGGGAATCCCCACTAGCCGACGGTAGGTCGGCGCCGGATCTCGCCATCCAGCGGGGGAAGATCACCGCCATCTCCCGAGAAAAAACATGCATTACACTAACGGGACTAATGACCAAAGCAGTTGACGCGCCCGGAAACACGAAAAAACCAAACCAAACCCAGCGCGACGGCCCCTTCACGGGACGCGGTGGCTGGCGCGGGGCGCGCGCCCCTGGGGAGGAGGTCAAGGAGTATTCTAGAGATTGTGCGGGTTGTGAGGTTTCGGAACACATTTATTCTTGTATGTGCATAATTTATCTGGATTGTACCGGCATTGGGCCGCATTGTGCACGTACGCGGAGAGCTTCAGGTTTTAGTCCCGTGTTTTCCGCTGTTATCGAATCTTGGTTGGCTTTTGAGTCTACCATAGTCCCATGTAACCCTTTATCCCTTTCTCCCAATATCTCTTGATTCTACTATCATCCAAATAATGTAAGTCAACGGTCAACCACCACTTTCAGCACCTGCCAGAAAAGGGGAGATCATAAGACGTAAACCTTATCTTCTCTCAGTTGTCACTCACCGTCGTCTTTGTTAATCTATAAAAAAATATTCAATTTATTTGGAACTACATGGAAGTGCTTGGTGAATATGGAAATGGTTCCAGGAATGCCTACCGAGTTGTTATAATACTATAGCGACGGGCTACAAGTCGCATTCTCCGCGTTGGTCGATCGCAGCTCTGCCGCTTTACCGACCCTGTGGTTCCGTGGGCGGGCGGTGCAGTGCGGAGCCCCGGGGCAACAGGTGAGGGCGCGGGCAAAGAGGCCGTAACCGGAGCGACGGGGGCGGCGGGAGCCGAGGAGGCCACCGCGAACCCGACCCCGAACGCAGCTCGAGTGTCCCGAAGCCTCAGCAGCGCGCGCCACCGCCTTCCTCCACTGTCGCGCCCACGCCCCCCCTCCCGTGACACCTGTCGCTCGCGGCGACGCGACGCGACGTGCCCGGGGCCAAGGGCTGGGCCGGGGCCGGTTCCCGCTCGGGGGAAAGTGGCGCGGGAGCCCGGCTCCCCGCCGCTCACCCAGGGCTTCCGATGCGCTCCACGGACAGGGAGGCAGAGCAGTGATTGTTTTGGAGACTGCGCCCGGCGTTGAATTCGTTCGATGAGTGGGAACAAGGAGTGCGGAAGAACGACTGGGAGAGCCTCGTACCAGGACCTCTGTATTGAATGATGTGCATTTCCACCTAAAAAAGCGTGTCAGGGTGATTCAAATAATATACACTAAGGAGAGTCTATTGGTGTCAATTCATCTCATCTCTATTCTCTTGTAATGGTGTTCACATTGAAAAATGTTTAGATTTGATTATCGGGTAAGATCGTTAATTTCTCTTCTGCTTATCCTGAATGTAAATTTATGCGTGTACAGTTTGTGATTATTTTGATTTCTCCTCCGCATGAGGTATATCGCCGTCTGTTTCGACCGTGTTTTTACGTCATGTTCATTTACGTCATGTTTCAGAAAAACTAAATTTGAGCAGATTTATTATATTATTCTTGTCTATGAATTTCACCTCAATTTCATTTTTGAAGTTTGAACGCTTCTGTTCAAGGGAATTTGAATTAAAACTTATTATTGGATTTGCTCTGGCAATTGGTTACGATTTCCTTTCAGAATTTTTTCAATTTTCAGGCTCTCTTCCATATCGACAAACTTAATTACTTTATGTCAAATTTGGAACATGATTAGCAGTTTTCACAGTATCAATTTATGTGCAATTAAATTCAGCTCCTTGCATGTTGAATGCAACATATTGTAAAAGCTCCTGCATTCAGAATGTGTTCATTGCTGGTTCATTTTTTCTTCTTTTTTTCCCAATCTCACTAACCGCAAAATATTTCCGGTGCCACTTAATGAATTTTGGGAAATTTAATATTTTTCCTAGGTTTGTTTTGTTTTATTCCCTGAATATTTATGTTTGTTAATTACAAATAATTATATATAAAACATCTTCCTTACGGAAATATCAAAATATGAATAAATAAAATATAAGGGTGGAAAGGTGGATTTCAGGGTTTTGGGTCAAACTGTTTAACGGGTAGCCTAACCGAGCTTGCAAGGGGTTGGCTTCATTTTCTGCAATGCGAAAGGTCGGCCATGCCACCTTCATATATTAGAAGCTCCTTGGCCCTCACCACTCAAATCGCCCTCGGACTCAGCAGGCACACAACACAACTGTTCGCTGAGCTGAATTTCTTCAAGTGAAGATGGTGACGCCCTTCACGTTTAGGGTCTCTAAAACCACATTTGCACAAGAATAAAGTGTGATAAAAATGATGATGACGATGATAAAAATTAGGAAATAACCCCCAATTCAGACGCATACTATTATTAAATACAAAGACATTTATGAAGATCGTGCGCTGAGGCTGCGAATAATATATTCTGCGGCTCTTCACTTGCATTTTCCTTGACTTTCTCCTGTGCAGTATAATCTACGTCTTAACATTATCCAAATATTATTTTTATTCTTCAGCTATTAAACCAATCTCACTTACAGTACAGTTATTTCACTGTAATAAAACAAGCCATTCAGCATTCCTGTCAAATCACCGTTCTGTGAAATTATACTCATGATCAAATAAGGGGATTAAACCAGGCTTGAAAAACGATAAGCTATTTTATTTTAAATTCGACCAATTCAAAGAAAATGCTGGTTGTAAATTATTTTATTAAATTTTCAAATATTTTGAATCTTGGTTCCCGAAACAGATCATTTAGATCAATCAATCATTAAAGTAAATTATAATATATTTTGCTAGCTTAATTTTAACCTACGACTGATCACACGTTTGATGGTGAATTATTTCTTAAATAAAAATTTCAAGTGGAAATTGTACATAAAACTAAGCTAAGAAGCATCTACATGTTAACCTAAAAATTGGTATTCCCTGTTTCTATGTAAGTGCATCTCCGCTCGTTAATGCCAACATATTTTTACTGCCTTCGTTCCAATTGCAGCAACTGCTGTAGTTAATTGCACAGAACACCCTATTTTCTCAGAAGGAATTACATGCATGAGCACAAGAAGCCACCTTAGAGAAACAGTTGTTTCGTGAACACCAGTCATGCCGAGATTTCTCTCTTCTGCGCGGCACGCAATCTCCCGCCTTTACATTACTTCAGTAACGGTAGTGAATACAAACACTTTCGTGACGAAATTAGCTCTATTTCAAAAAAAAACAAATGTCTAGATCACTGTACCCTCTAAAGACGCTGATACACAATAACAGCTGAAGATATTTGTACATAAAGAAAACTGATTAATCTCTGCATCCCGCGATGCCATTAAAAAACTTTGAGATAGTGACAACCTGCAATCAGATGATACACAATATTTCCACGCTTTCTAAGCAACAATTATTTGTTGAGGTGTAGAGGCCCTTTAACTAGTAAGGTAGTTGGAACTGATGAGTTATGATATGAGTAATGGAGTAGAAATGGGGATAGTAATGAGGTGAACGGTGATGGAGAATGATGACATGAATGAAAGACAGGGAAAATGGGACAACCCGAGAAAACCTGCAGAACCTTCGCTTTATCTTTTACAAATTCAGCATGGAGCGTCCAGAGATCGGATCCGGATTCAAGTGGTGAAAGGTGTATGCACCAACCATTACGCTAGGCGTCCTCATCCAAGCAAAATCAGCATAATTAGAGGAAAACAAAATAAGCTGATTTGAAAACAGAATTCCTACGATTCAAACATCTTTAATACACCATTAATCCCTTTTCCCTGGCTCCAGCTTAGGGGACTCAGAACAACAATTGATGTCATTACAGTGCCTCTGACCGGCAGGTCCTAGGATTCACGTTCCGATGGTAGCACGATTCTCGACGCGGTTCTCCGCTGTTGGGAGATACCTGGTTGGGGATAACCCAGCATGCCGGCGTGTAGGTCGGCGCCGGATCTCGGCATCCACATGAGAAGTGGACTGCAGTGTAATTGAAAAGTTCATTAGTTTAAAATATCTGCATAGAATAGCTGTAAAATGAAATTATTGGTATTATTGTTACTATTATTGCATTTTTGTTACCCATTATATTATCAATATCATTATTTTAAACTGATTTAAAGTTATATTATATTATTATTCTTAACTGTAATGTTTGTAAAATGTAGTGTTCTGCTACCAGGCTGCATAATCTTCTCTGCAGAAATAATGTCTATATGTAAAATATTACATTTTGTTTCATCTATTCTAATTTTATTGTTAATATTCTATTGTTTCATTCACTCTAATTGAATAATTCTATTATTTCATTCATTCTAATTTTTAAGGAAGCGGGGTCAGCTTTCATATAAGAGGGGGAGTGAATGCGTTACTAGTTGTTACAAAGGAAGCGTAGGTATAACTGAACAATAATTTTGCCAATGTATTTTTTTAATAGTGACCTGGTGACTTGGGATCTTCCGGTAGCGACTCCAAGAAAAAATCTCTCCCTTCTCCCCAGATGAATGGAAATGGAGATACCAACTGAAACATTCTATTTTAGAGTACAATCTCGGTTATAAATGTGCCGAGGGCATAAATCAATCTTATTCAAGAAGAGGGAGTAAAATTGGCGCGTGGAATTGAAGGACAAAAGGGGGAGGGGGTAATGGTAAAAATCGCGTGACCCAATTTTGGAACAGTGGTATCGGTTCCTGAGACGGGCGCTGAGGGTCGAGGGGCGGCATCGCCCGCGGGCGGGGCGGCGGCCGTCCGCGCGGCGCCCTTCGCCCTGGGGCCCCTGGGGGCGCCCCGATCCCCGGGGCAACAGCATTTATTAGTGGAAATTACCGGGCTCTGGGCTACCTTTTCGCCCGCGCTACCGGTTTTAGGTTCGTCTGGGCAGGTCTATATATTTATTATTTTCCTTTCCCCCGCCCCTCGCGGAAGGGGGTGATTTAGGCGGAGGAAAGCGCGCCCTTGCGCGTCTGGGAAAGGGACTGGGGGCTACCTTCCCCCGGCCGAGGTGCACCGACGCGCCGCCCCGCCGCCGGGCGTTGCACGAGCTGCCTGGCCTGCGACGGCTGGCGTCGGGCTTGCGCGGCTCTCGGGACACAACCCGGAATCTTTCCTAGTGACTATCCATGTGACTATTTCCACCAAATATTCCTCTGCCGAACGTTTCATCTCAGCAATACCCGATGGTACTGGTATTTTAAAAATAGCTTTAGAATACGCTTTAAGTGTTCAAACAAAAAGAGATGAGTGCTGGCTTCTGGAGATGCCCTTATTGATGGGAACGCAGCTGTAATCGGTCAACTTCTGGGGCAGATGGGATGTGCTTGATCAACCGGTGAATACCCTGCTCCTGGCGTCACTTTTCGGAACTTTCTCTGGTTTGCTATGCGTGTGGTGCGATTTGATCCTTTAGTACAGTTTCGAGAGCGTTTTAACGTGTTGAATTGTAATGTGAAGAAATTATGTAGTGAGAAATAAAACATGTACTGAGTTCTAATGTCTCGTTCAGTGCTCAGTCCTAAATAACCTAATTTAATTGGTTATTTAGGACTGCTATATTTAAGTCACTATATTTAACCACACCACAGACGCTATATTTAACTGTTTGACCTTCAGCGCATTTTGCGGCATCCAGAGGAAATATTTGCATCATGATTGAGTAAAAAAAACGAAATGACCGTGTAAGACACTGGATCTCGTTCAATCAGATTCGATACTGAAACAGTGGCGCGTAAAAATTAACGTTCCTTTTCCATCCACTTGCTGCGCAGAAAAATAATGAAAAAATAATCGTGAAAAACGGGCTTAAGAGACCAAAGCTTTCAAATAATGAGGAACTTCAATGCAAAGAGTAGGTCCATATCACATCGTTGGCGGCAAAATTCGACGAAGAGGAGATCGAAAAGTCGTTCACAGAAAAATGCAAATGTTTAAATCTTCACGGCGATTGTGTAAAACACATGTTCATACTTAACTAAAGTAAATAAGTTGATATTTTCTTTACATTTGTCTTTTTGTTATAGTCCATCGGAGAGTGAAAAAAGGTCTACCTTTTTAATTAGGAACATTTTCTAACTTTCTTTCGCTATTTTGATATCGTGTAAAAATGCATTGTATTCAGCAAAATCTGTCGATGCCACATGTCTAGCGGACCAACAATTCAATGATCTTTGAAAGTTCTCTTCTGGATATTTCTTTACCTTCTGACTATTTTTTATTTCATTATATGACTTAGTTCTTCTTGTATTCTGGTTTAAAGGGATTAATAAAGCATATCTTATCAAGAAATTAGTGTTTTACTTTACATGATATCTCGTGATATAATTATTTTGATATATGATATAATTATTTTTGAATAATGATTTCAATTATAGTAAGAAAGTAAAACTCTCTGCAGAAATGTACATGTTCTGATTACAATAAAAGGTGCCCATAATTGAGTAACGGCGACTGGGTAGTTTCATGGTGATTTTTTTTCTTTTCTTTTCGGTCTTTCCAAAGAATACGATTCTGAATAATGATCCCTAGAAAGGAGGGGAATACAGAAAGTTTTTGCTGGGATACAGAGGGCCTCTTGCCAAGGACTTCCGCGAAACAGGGCACACAGAAGAGGAGCGGTCCAAAGGATAATCCGGACTCATAAAACGGCATCTTGACGAATCGGGCGCTCCTGCTCAGTGTTAGCAAGGGCCAAATGAAAACAGATGTTTTTGTGTAATACATGAAGGTTCTAAAAATGTGATCGTAAAGGATTATGAAATTATAATAATAACTTAAAAAAACTTAACCTTCAATAGAATTTTACGAAACCAGAGGCAACCTAGCAACAGTGAGTTGGAAGAGTAAGTAAACTATACGAAGGAAAACAAAGAATGTTGCCTATTAACACGTCTTTACCAAATAACATTCTTCCACTGCATATATTCGTACAGTGTTTCATTTTTCGAATCTGAACTTTCGAATCTGACATTCCGTATAAACTTCTACCTGCAGTATTTAATTCATCAATGCGAGGAAATAAATTTTTTGTCTTTAAGGCGAGCAAAAAACCAGATAATTACGAATTTATCTTACTTTCTCGAGAAAATTTGCCAACCTAGGTTCTTCTATTCACGATTATGTTGGTATCTTTAGTATATTCAAGGCATTTAAATCTGAAAAGAATTTAACGCTTCTCAAGAATCGCGTTGAAAAAATAGGCCCGAACACCGGGCTTCGAAACTTTACTTTTCAACTCGTCGTAATTTTTTAAAAAATCTTAAAAAGTATTTTGTAATTGTACGAAAAAATATATGGAAGAAAAAGGAACACCATCAAAATTGATAGCCAGTCGATTCAGTTTTTATGTACAAAACTGTTGACAGACAAGGCCATCAGACAATTTTTGCGTAGGTGTTACATTGGTTCGTTACATTTTAACGAACTCTACAAATGTAGAGTTCGTTAAAATGTAACGAACCAATGTAACATCTACGCAGCGCTGATACTTCTTACGACTTGTTTTAGCTACAATTATTCGGGAGTTGAATGTTTTAAAATCGGTGAATAATAATCCCTAAGAGTTGATAATCACTCACCAAAATCGAATAGCTGATAAAAAAATTACACTTGAATAAAGATTAAATTTTATTTAAGATAAAAAGTACTGTAGTTAAACATTTTGAACAAAACAGAGCTCTTCCCGCCCTCCTGGGCAGTAGGGCTGTGGGCGTACCCACGCGCCCCTTCTCGCCCGCCCTTCGTGTGTCGTTCGCGACAACTTCCAGAAATCCGTGATTAAATTCTTAATGCTTTTGCCGCAACTGCTAATGATTTCCGGGCTAATTTGTAGCTTTATAGCGTCCCATATTTCTTGCGGCCGTGGGGATAATATACGGCTGTGACGTGAGAGCACGGCAGAGGGACGGTGCGGCCGGGGCCAGGGAAGGGGAAGGGGAAGGGCCGAAGCGAGTTCCGGCTGCCCTCCGCCCTCCGCGCCTCACGAGACGTCTGCAGTGGATGCAGACGCGCCTCCAGGCCCAGAATAAAGGCTGCCTGAATTGAGGCAGCAGAAAAAGGCCTCTTTATAAGACTCAACGAGGTAACATTGTTTGTGATGTATCAAGTTTATTCATATTATGACGGTACGACGTATTTGTTTTCTTGTGGACGTGGATATTTACTACCCAGCCATAGTTTTTCAGGGTGACGAGCGATCTGGGTTTTTGGAATTCAAAACTTTTTCTCGGTTTTCCAGGTCTGAGAATATAAATTATCCAGGTTCTGTTTCGCACATTACAACACATTTTTTTTCTGTTTATTATTTAACCGTACTACGTTATTCACGTACTTTTCTTTCGCAATCGAGTATTAGAGTGTAGAATTTTGTACAAAAACAAGCTTTAAAGAAAACTCGGACATTTTTGTTTTGTTTTTCTAGGAAGCATATGTTAGTAATTTATATTCAAAGTCCTGAAATGCTTAAGAATGCATTTTTTCATCCAGAATGTTGATCTCGGAGCTGATGTCAACGCAGGGTTTTGAGTAGAGCTCTGAATACCCGCAGACCCGCCTCATTCATGCTCACGTCCACATTGTCCTTTTGTCCCATTTCGTCCATTTTCCCCCCATGTTACAAGTGCATCTAGCGAAATAAGGGCTCAAGAAATAGCGCGCGGATATTAATTAAAAGCTTCAAACATTGTTTAAATTATTTATGTGTTTTGTTTCAATGTATTAAATTGAAATTGAGATGAAGGTAAATATGAAAAGTATATTAACGATGTTAATAAAGAAAGAAAACTACACGATGACCTACTATGCTACGAAGAGGAGATAATTTTGATGCTTAACTTTTGAGTACTTGTTTTAAAATAAACAAGTCCAGAACAAGCAATTGCTCAACAAAAAACCTTTTTATGGCTTCTGGACTACGCTCAGTTTATAATCAGATGCAGAATGTCGAAAGCGGTGTCCCTGAAGATTTTAGAACAGTACTGTATCTGGAATATCCTTCTAATAGCAATAAGCTTCCAACGCCCACGCAACAGCCCTTGATATCTTTAAAGCTATTGTGCTACAGGACATTTTCATCTTGTGATCGGCGGTTGCAAAGGAATTTTGACATCTGCAGGATACTCGTATGTTGCACCTACACATGCGGCAGTGCTTGAACTTGTGTGATGCACGAGTCAAGGATTACGCAGTCCTCAAGCATATATGTGGCACTTCTCATACATATTTCTTTTTTCAATCGCCATTATCATATACTTAGATGAATCAAACACTTTACTGAATACGATGCCGTAAATTTGTGCAAAATGTTGAGGCTAAATCTGAAAATAACGAAAAATCCCGGTTTTCAAATCAAATTCCTGTTGTTGTTGTTTTTTTTCGGTTCCTTTAGTTTGTTTGTTTTTTCCCCTTCAAATTCTCGGTTTTCAAGGATTCTTGGTTCGCTGGCCACCCTGTGTTTACTTCGAACCGAACTCCCACAAGCACGTAGATTTTTCAAGTTAAGTTTCATGTAAAGTATTTTCATGTAAAGTTTTAGCATATTACAACACGAAAAAACAATGATATATAAGTCAATAAAGTTTTAAAAGTTTTCCTGATATTGCAGGCGTGAGTTAAGCTCGGCCCCCATTTGACACACACAACTATACACGAGAGAAAACTTGACGCCACACAACCCGTAAGCTTATTCAATATATAAATAGATGTTCGATAATACAACGTCAACAAAGCGAAAGAAACGATCACAATATTCCAGGAAATACACGAAGGAATTAACGTGAACGCTGTAGTATATGAATGCCTATCAATAAACATTTTCTTGTATATTGTGACTGTTTACTCATACGTAGTAATGAGCAAGTAAACACGGGCTCCTGCATTCCATGTTAGCAGCGCCAATACGACGGCATGTGTCCAAACATCCGTGTGCGGGCGGCACTTACCTCCCAATGGCTGAAGACGAGCTGCGGGCTGGCCAGGCCGGACGTCTGCTTGCGGATCTCGGGCGCGAAGGAGAAGCTCTCCACCACGGGCAGCACGGCCTCCACGCAGAAGCTGGCCGAGCCCTCCACCACGTCCCCGTGCAGCACGCGCCCGTGCCGCCGCGCCAGCACCGCGTACATCTTGCCTGCACACACCGTCACACGCACACACCATTACACAAACGACAAGGTATCGGACTGTTATACCCAAGTTTGCGGGTTCAAACCCGATCGAAGCCGTGGATTTTTAGGGGCGAAAAAATCCTTCGTACGCCTTCCTTCGGAGGGGAAGTAAAGCCGGCTGTCCCATGTTAGTAGATTTACTGCATGTAAAAGATCCTCAAGCCTAAATGATGCCTCTGAGCTAAATTCAAATCGCCTGTTTCGTCGCCCAAGTAATACCTTCTTTCTCCCATGGTTGGTGAAAGGAGCGTAGCGGAATTTGCGTGGTCAGGCGGAAGAGCAGGCCTCATGGCCTCGAGTCTCGCCACGTAAAATAAGGCACATTCAGTTCAGTTCAGTTCACAAGGGGGACTGCAGATGATAAAACAGGACGTATTTTCTCGCCCGTATGTTCACGCAAAATTACGCGAAAAATACATTACCTTATTTCAAAATCTGTTTTCAAGGAACAGATTATTATTAAGGGGGAAAATCTCTATCTTTAATATTTAAATTATACGATCCCTCTTACAATTCCCAAAGTAAGACGGACACGTTGACTTGTCGGTAATTACAAGAAGGCTCCGCCCTTTGGCCTCAGTGCAACGTAGTGTCCCGTGTACGAGGTAATCCATATTCACAGCTAGTTAAACGCAATTGAAAATAATTTTTGAATTCTTGCTATCTTACTATCCGTTCGACCGTATACTCGTTACATTGTATCCACGTCTTCTATTCACATCCACATTCCTTTGTTCAGGGCAAAAATATACTGGTAACAGTGGTAAAATTGAGTCCATTTGATCTGATTGACTGATTTGGCTTTAAAATACCAATCTTGTTAACAATAACTTCACTCATTATTTCATCTCTAAACAGACAACCAAGCCAACATAAGAACTGTGATTTCAACCTTCAAAAATACAGTTATAAATTATCATTGTCAATATATGCTTCATTATTTTAACTAAATGGTATATTGTAACATTTACAACTGACCACAGAGAACTCTTTCGTTTACGTACGAAGTCGCGATATTTTCTTAAAGAAGTGTGTGAGTGAGTGAGTGAGTGTGACAAAGATTGAAAGGTTTTTCAAACGCCAGAATAATTTAATAAGACAAGATAATAGTGAAAAGGACTAATTCTTACATTTGAGGTCATCCGGTTGACTGAAAAAAACTGAATTGCTCAAACACTGAAAAAAATTATGAATGAACTATTCTAATGATGGAGAGACTCAATCTCTGAAAGCGTTCTAGAACACATCTATTTGCGAACCTCTCAAGATATAATATGGATTATAAACTAAAAAGTTAATATCAAAATTACACAGAACACGAATGTTTAAAAAGCACACAAAAAGTAGCCCATTAAAGAGACACATTATTTTGTTTCTCCAATAACATAGGTTTCGACATCTATATCCCCATCAGCAATGTTAAAACTGTTGAACGTGACCCACCACTAGTAAATTGCATATTCCCAGCTCCACTTTCAGCAAACCGCTCTCGTAATCACACGGTGAAGGTAGCCCGCCATTACAAATTCAACCTGGCTAACAAAAGAGGTCTCGGGAGGAGGGCATTTGTACGCAGTCCGCCAATTTCCGTTGGAGGGGCAGGTTACCGGCGGCGACGACTGTTCCTGGAAGGGGCAGTGATTCATCCGGCGACGCGCTGGCGGAGGCGGAGGCGAGGAAGAAGTCGATCACGCAGCCAACTGACTGACCATTCCACCAGGTTGACGAGAGGCCCCGAGGCCGTTGATCTCTCCAACGCCGCCGGCCGCCGGTCGCTCTGTCGCGAAATGTTTCCGCCGCCGCGCCGCGCTGCCTCTGCTTCCGGCCGTTCGTTTCCTTCCGAGAGGGAGCGTATAGAGGGAGCCTGGGGCCGACGCAAGGCGCTCGAGGACGGCGGAAAGAGGATGCAGAGTAGGGTTGCCGACCGTCCTCCATTGACGTCAATTGTCCTCCCGTCCTCCTTTTCATTTTAAATGTCCTTCTTTTAGTAAATTTTCAACTTTTGTTGTCATTTATTTTATCACGTGACTAACATCTACTATGTTGTATCGTTTATTGTTTAATATAGAATAGAAAACATGAAAATCCTTTTTCTGAACGCTGACACACGCATGCATGATAGTGTCTCTGTCTAGCGATTAAAATAAATAAGAGACCCTCAGACCATCTTCATCTGCTTTTTGTGAACGAATTTTTTCACTTGAAACGCAAATGGAGAGAAGAATGAAATAGAGTTGAGTGATTTTGATATTAACTCTTTTAGTTTATAATCCATATTATATCTTGAGGGCTGAAATTCAGCTAATCTAAATTAAATACTAAAAAAAAAGAAATGTTGCTGCGCTTTTTCCTCTCCCGTATCGAGGGTCCTTTCTTTTACATGGACATTGTTGGAAACCCTAAATCAGAGGCACCGAGTAGGCATGATAAATATGAAATATTTCCCAAAGCCATCCATTGAATTAATTTACATTTTTAATTATATTGTAGATTTGCAAACACATTGTTATAAGCAATATAGAATCTTTCTCTTGTCTTACTCAAGAAATCTCCTATACCTTGCTATAGGCTGCCATAACAAACATCATCCTGGAAGTATCAACACACGAACAAATTAATTTTCTCATTAGGTATTTCAAATGGCGAAGGTGTGACGAGAACATCGGAACGGCAATGTTAGGAACCGGCCAGGCTGACTGAATCAATGTAATATTCCACAAATTCCACAGTTGTTTTCTTTAGGAAATAAAATTTGGTATCTCTTGCAATATTTTTATGCGCACCTATATATACGTAGACACAATAAAAAATAAAAATTGTAAATGAAAATGTGAATAGAAGTTCATTGGTTGTCTGAGACTAAATTTTATTCCCTGAAAGTGCAGCTTCATTTTCATGAAAAATAAATAGTCACATAACTTTTCTATATCTAATTGGTGCATGTATTAAATCATTTGATTAACCTACGCGAATGAAATGTTGGTTTGTTTTTAGGCCGTTTGTCTTTGGGCCTCTTTGGTTTGTTTTTAGACCGTAAATGATTTAGGGTCTGCAATGAGACGGATGGGATCGAGACGAACTGAGCGTCTATACCCGCATGCTTCGCTAGTCACTGAACACTCCTTGAGCGCTGCTGTAACTAGAAATGGGAAATTATGCCACTTGTGAATCTTGGGCCTTGCCCGTCAGCTGCGTTTCTCCTTCGTTGAAAACAGGAAACACCAAGCATCCGCCCGAGTACATAGTTTGTAGTTCAGGTTTCGCCCACAAGGGAAAGAACCATATGGCGATCGGTTTCATCCGGAAGGAGATAGGCAAAAGGCAAAATAACAATGTGGAAAAGGAGTTTCTGATGAGATAGTTTGTGAACCAAAAATGTCTCATACCATTCATTTAAAATTAATGAACCAGTGGTTGACAAGGAATTCATTGTAAAGTTGATTCCTAATTATGTGCTACGAAGTACTGAAGAGTTTTTCTGAGCATATGTAAAAAGTAACATAACAAGTTGTCTTCTGAGATGAATGAACTTCATAAAAAAAGTTCTGTAACTCATTTTCCTTATACAGAAGCTTTTACAAATTCCCACATACGAGAAGAGAATGTCATGTAAATAAATAACCAAGGAAAGAATCAAAACCTTTTTCTACATATTATTTCTCTAACTGGGCCTCAACCAAAACAAACACGTTGTCAGCATTACCATTACGTGCGTCTCATTTGTAAGCTGCGGATTTGAAGGTACTAAAATAGTAAAAATTGGCAATCAAAATAGGCCCTTAAAATATACAATAGATATTAAATCGGCACGAAAACTCCAATATCTGTTCAAATAGCACTAACAATTTATTATTCTCCACCAATGATGCAATAACAAGGATTGCACAAAAATGATCATTAATCAAAATAACGCTATAATTTATGTACGATTATGACAATGAATAACCGGATATTACTGCATTTTCTCCAAAGTGAACTTCTGCTGTACGAAAGGATGTTCTTAAAATAGGTGAAACCTCATCACTCTTACAAAAAAATGCGGGATTAATATATGCCCACTCTCACACAGCTTCTCAGAAAACGACGGTTTGACTACACAAAACGCTTACAAACATCATATCTACCCCTCACTGTTTCTACACAGCCTTCGAAGATCGAAATACTGCCCTCTGATGGTAAAACATAACAGAATTGCCGATGCTTATTCAACTTGTCAGCACTTTCGAGAATAAAACTGGAAACAACCTAGTCTTTTTATAATTTCATTTTTATTAAATGACAACCAATACATGAAAACAGAAATGTTCGTTAAACTAGGCGAGAGAGAGAGAGAGAGAGAGAGAGAGAGAGAGAGAGAGAGAGAGAGAGAGAGAGGTATTTGTAATAGTCACTTATTAGGCAAAGAGTCATTTACTAGACAGGCACTTAAAGGCATTATAGAGTTCACACAAATACGCATAATACCTCAAAATGGATAAGTAACCAAAAAGATTGCCTTTCGTGTTAGAAGACATAAAATGGGCATACAGGCGAAAATTCGCAGCTTCCTTATCAGGTTATTCAATAGGTACTGCTCCTTATATGATCACTTTCATATGCAGATCATTCACATTGACTTATATTGAATTATCATTAACTTAGTAATTGACTTTCGTTGTGGAAGTATTTACAGGATCAAACGGATAAACATTTAACACTTCTATTCAATAATGTAATTATACATCATAAATATATACAGAGAAAATTCAATCGATTAAAATAATTATATTTTATACTTGAATCGCCTATTAATTCAAAGTATCAATCGTTTCAACCAGTTCAATGAGCACGAGAAAATCTTTTCCAATGTCAGGAATGTAGAAGCACCCGGTCGTCGCAAAGTAACCACACTGGTTCTGTAAGGCTCCCCTACACATCCATCCAAGTGGCTGGGAAAATCAACCATCGGAGCCCTGGATTGAATGTGCAAATAGGATACGCATGGCCGAGCAGGACACGCCTACAACGCCTGTTCTTGCGATGTGCGCTTTCTCGCTGGCCAGCGAGAGCCTGCCCGGCGAGTTGCCTCCGGCGAGCGCGCGCGCCTCTCCCGCACGGGGCGCGTACTCGGAAAGGATCACGGCCGGTATTCAAACCCACGCGCCTGTCGTAAAGCCACGGCCCGCCGCCGAGACGCCGGCGACGGAGAACCTGTTTGGAGCGCTCGGGAGTATTTTGAGACGCGAAACGGAAAATGAGAGCGGGCCCTCTCGCAGCGCAGCCTCCGCGTGCCGCTCGCCCCGCGCGGCGCTCGCTCCTCGGGGTGCTGGCTTCGCAACCCACACGCCCCACCAGGAATTTGCGGTGGGCGAAACGAGACCGCGGCAGATGTTCGTGGAGGGCTCCCGTTTCCACAGCCAGCTTCCTACGGCTGCATTCATGTCTCCGTCGTTCATTCCTCCTTTGCCGGTTCACCCAATCGACGGATCTAAGCTTCGGCGCGTCACTTTTCCATCGAAAGCATCGAACACTTTACAATAACCCGTCGAAAATGCAATCGATGTCGCATCATCGTCCAGAGCCGTGCTATCTGTTAAATCCACCTTCAAATATATGATAATTAGCCTTAAAAAGCAATTATTTATGTCTTCCACATTTTTCGACCATTGTGAGGACGGCGATGACGGATATTGGTTACTGCGGTGGATGGAAGCTTGGATTGAAAGCACAAGACACCAAGAGTACATATTGTTTGAATGCTCTCTCTCTCTTATAAAATAATAAAAGGCTAACGAAAAATACTACAATAAAATTGTGTAGACTCAAAAGCTTTATATTTTAACAAGATAGGCACTCATTTCCTGGAAGAAATTTCCCGGACGTTTCCCGGTTTTCCACTGCATTTTTTTAATTTTTCCACTGATAAGATTTGTATAGTAATTGACACTTAAAAAATAATTAAAACAAGCCTGATACTAATTTGTGAGCTCTCTGATTTCACCGTCATAAAATAAAAATTAAAAGAAAAATTCTCAACAAAAAAAAAAGAGTTACTATTTAAAAAATGAATAATACCCATCAGATTCTTCTACAATTTCACTAATTTTCTTTCACTTTTCCAGACCAATGAAATTCCCTGATTCTTTCCAGTTTTTCATGTTTTCCAGAAAGAAGGCACCCCGTTTAAGAGGGCACATAAATGAATTTAAACTCTGTCCCTTTTCGCTGCAACAACAGGACCGAAACGAGTGCTCGCGCACCTGCTGCGCGCGGGGCAGTGCTTTGGTCCACGTGCAAATGAGGCCGTGGGGGCGAGGCGCGCCGCTCTCCAGGGCCTTTCGACTGGCGAGCATAAATCGCCGGAAGCCGCGAGGCAAAAACAAGGGAACTGGCGATTTCCGGGAGGGTCGGTCGAAGCAGCGCCGTGGGCTCTGGAGGTGCGTTGCCGAACGCCGCCCTGGGAAAATCGACAACCGACCGCAGTCCTTCGCGTGTTCAGGTAACAGCTTCGTGATTAAACGCGTTCACCATTACAAAAAGTGTTCTGTCATTGTTGACCATTCACAAAAAGGGCACGATGGGTGAAGCTGGGAATGAGATTAAACAAAATTATAATTTTCATTACGAATTCACACAAATTAGAGGTTGCACTCAATCAAAATGAAGTTTGAAGCAAAAAGCATGACGCTGCTTGAAGATTTTGCAAATCACGAATAGGGCCACCGGGCCGTGAAAAACAGTTCACAAATATACAATGCACACTCCTCTTTTCCCTATTACGCTCTTAACGAGAAATTTCTAAAATAAAAACTAGAAGTGCTACAGAATGGCACAGACTTTCTCGTAGCAAATTTTTCTAATTTCCTCGGTGTGCACTGGCTTTAAGTTCTTGCTCCATTCTCTGACCAGCTGCCATCTATCGTCACCGAAAGTACATTTTCTTGACATTTTCTCAACTTTTCCATATCTTAATAGTAGAACCGAAATATGGCTTCAAGAATATTACCTTGAAGAGTAAAACCTTGTACAAAGTAGAAATTTTCACTGAAATATTTTTAAGCTGTTTTTAAGAAAATGGCAATTAAGTATTACTACGTAAGTGAGAAATTTGAAGATCTTTTCCACGGGTATTTATTGAGTTCGCGAAAAACTTCACTTGAAGTCATTTGAAGCTCTTCTGCTCACAAATGTAATAATGTCAACAAATCGATGTCAACAAATAATGTAATACTACGACGACAAATAATGTCAACGAATAATGTAAACAAATCGTGTGCATATTAACGGCGTAAGAGATTTTAAAAAATTACATTTGTGTGATTTTTGAAAAAAACAAAAGAATACACCAAAATCAACTTTATTTCTTATTTTCAACAGTGCAATTAGCAATATCCATTGGAAAAATTTGGAGCCGTTTTTGAGAAAATGGCGTTTGAGCGTTTCTGAAAATGCGGAAATTTGAGTTCTTTTGTACAGAAAACTTGAGTTTTCGAGAAACTTTATTTGACATTATTTAAAGCACATGTATTCATAAATCTAATAATGTGAAGACATCGCCTCTAATGTGAATATTACCGACGTGAGAGACAAGTAAAAAAAAGTTTTTTTGTAATTTTTGAAAAACAAAAGAATATTCCAAAATGCCGTTTATGTCATCGGATAGGATGCTATTGGTACTATCCTTACAAAAAATTTAAAGAAAAAATTTGGAGCCGTTTTCGAGAAAATCTTATTTTTGTAATTTTTTAAAATTGCAAATATTTAACGCGCTATTGCGCGACAACTACTAAAATTTTCAAAAAAGTCTTAACGACCTTAACGAAAGAACTATTTATGAGCAACATATTTCGAACGAGAAACCTCTACCTTGAATTTATAGTTGTAGGAAGACACCGAAAAATTCAAACTTTTGCAATTTTCGAAAATTCGGAGTTAACCGTGAAAATGGGACCTATGCCACCTTTATAAGTGTATTTTACTCTATTCTTGCAAGAAATTTAAACCCCCTCCCAAAAAAAATTGGAGTCGTTTTTGAAAAAAAATTGATTATGTCCGGGGAGCTTCATGTAAAGAACCCTCAAACTTTAAAGAATGTTTTTTCAAAATTTCAAAGCTTCAACTAGAGTCGGATGGACAGGGGTTTCTTCAATTTGGAAAAGATTGTACGCATGGTTTAGGCGCTAGTGTTGTTCACATACTCCAGACGGACGGACAGAAGTTTTGAAAAAAACAAACAAACACTTTTTCGGTATCAGCGGACCCCAAATCCTGTATTTCCGTTGAAATCTATTTTCCGCAGCATTACATAACTTTCTCTATACTACGTATATTACTCCCGTATACAGGTATACGTATGTATGCGAGAAAGTAAAAATCGCATGAATACTTGAAAATATACCAAGCATCTAGTTACTTACTATTCTTGTACAACAGTAATGTAGTTTCAATTTCAATTAGAGATAATCTATTTGGAAGCGGACACGTTTGCAGTCAACTTGATGTAAATCAAATTCTCTTTCTAAAAGCTGAGTTCAAGTTTGGAGAAGTGTAAAAAATAGTAAAAGTACCAGACAAATTTATAGTTCCTGAATTTCTGATAACTCAATTTGTTTAAGATTAATTTTCAGTCACCAATACATTTATTTCCAGTAGCGTTGCGATCCATGAATTGTTATGAATCAGTAGGCCAACACTTTTAATTCAAAGCAAACACCATTTGCAAAATTCAATCTGTCACCGACATCTCACCTTGAATTATTCAAAAAGCTTCCTGCAGTTGGTTTCGATTCACGATTCCACACTCGTGGATTTTTTGCGCGCCTTGTGTGATTGAGGAGGTTTCGTCGTGACCCTGGCGGCGGCGGCCGAGACGTCGAAACCTTATTTATTTCTTCCTTCATTCCGAGATAGCACACCTGCCGGAGAAGTTTTCATATGGATCTGTGCGGAGGACAACGCCCCTCGAAATCGAAAGTCGGGAGCAGCGGCGGGGCAGGGTCGGGCGGCGTGGGGCCGGAGGGCAGCGTGGTGGGCGGGAGCGCGCGGCCCACGCCGCCGCCGCCGCCGCCGCCGCCGCCGCGCCGCACCCGCGCGGCCCGGCCGTGGGCGGAGCGGCAGCGGCGGTGAGCCTCAGGGCGAGAGGCGAGGCGAGGCGAGGCAGCTGCGGAGGTTGGGATGCTGGCAATGATGGAGCTTCACTTCGTAGTAATGATGGTGATGGTAGAGGCGATGTACTTGTCGGTGTTTGTTGTAGCGACTGTTGTATGGTAGCGTTATTTGTAGGAAGCGGATTTCTATGATTTTGCATATTTTTGTCCGTTTCTTCAGTGAACGGCCAACTGAAATTTCTTGACATTTGTTTTGAATATGATACTATTTAGATTAATATGTTAGGGTGTATTTGGCCGATTTTTCCTGTTGGTAAGTATTCGAGTAATTATACGCGCATATTTTGAATATATCGTTAAAATAGAGACTCGCCTACACGACGTTTCATATTTTCACAGAATCTATTTATTTTGAGAGCGTTCATTGATTGGAAAAAGCTTGTCACAGTTCGTGTTTATTTTTGTTTGTTTTTGTTTTCTATAGATTATAAAATACCTGTGCAAATGTTCGATTTTTTTGATATTACATTTTTTAAACCATCAGAAGAAATACAACCAGACATTCAATGTACTTCGCTAAAGTGAAAATTTACTTCAATTATTTCTCTCGCAAAGTGGGGTAGATTATATATTATGTTTGCGCAATAAATATATATTTTCATTTCAAGCATGATTCTCCTGAATTTTATCAGGAAAGATTTATAGAGCAAATGATATATTGTTAATTTTGCTTGCATATTAAAGTGCATATTTCAGAATTTTTAGGTCATAAATGCATATTTTAAAAGCATATTTCAAGATTTTATAGGGCATAAAACACCTATCCTTAGTTATTTGTAATACCTTTGTCAAAGGCGGTGGTGGCAACATTCCGAGGTGGCGATGAAAGGTGCGTTGATGGTGGTAGTTGGTTGGTGATATTGTTGATGCGTTTATGTTGTGTTTATGAAGTTCATAGTGACACTGATGAGACATTATAGTTGTTCATGATAATGCCTGGTCTCGATAGCTCTGGAAATGCTTTGTTTCAGTCTCTTTTCCATGACAGCCTCTATATGAAATTCAACTTATTAGATAGATATCTTTATTTGTAACGAGAAAAGAAGGTATTTAAGAGTTTCAGTTTGTAAATATAACGTAATGTAAATACAATGTTTGTAAGTGTGTTTTAGTCTATAAAAATCGATTTGATCATAATTGTTCTCTAAGAGTAAGTGCTTCTTCCTTTTTACGGCCGCACGTCGTAATTCGCGCGCGTTCTGAATTTTTATTTTAAAGAAAAACACGTCGTCAAACAAAATCTAAATTTGTTCTTTTCCTCACCTGACGATAAACCTCCCTCCACACAGTTTAATGATTTTATTTTTTGATGTCTTATTCGAGAAATGCTTATTACGAATGTCATATTCGAGGTAATGTCTTTTATTTTACTATTTCGTATACAAGGCACTTAGTAGGACCACAATTTTAAGCCGTCTTTGAAATAGATAAAAAGGACATCCTCCTGTGAAAATACTATACGGAAGAAATGGTATTTTCTTAGAGTTCCTGTAATAAGGGCCAGTTTGGCAGGACGGGAAAATATGAACGTCATGCAGGGCGATGGTATTGCACGAGATGGTGATGATGTTATTTACAAATGAGCTCACTGTAAACGAACGCATTGAGGAATTGAATGCACGGGCATAACTTGCAATTAGGCTGCCAGCAGTTGCTGTCAGAGCGGACCCTTCCTACAGTAACCTCTCTATACTTTAGGGACAATACGTGGGCGAATGGGCGACCTTCCCCATCCGCCTGGCCTCTCGCAACGTGCGTGGGAAGCTAGCACGTCGGCCCTGCGCTTGGCGTGGAACTGGCAGCAGAGCGCGACGCGAGGCAGCGTGGGCGACGGCGGCGGCGGCCGCGGAGGGCAGGGCCGCGTCGAGGCGATTTGCGCCGGCCCTAACGATATGTTAATGCTGCCGCCCGACCGATGTTTCCGGAGCACGCGCGGCGTTGGCCGTCGCCGCCGGCGCCTGCGCACGCAACGGCCGCACCCCTCCCCCGCCCACCCCCTCTCGCCACGCCCACCCAGCGCCACGGCCCGGCCCGGCCCGGCCCGGCCACGCCAGGCCCCGCTGGGAGGCGATTTGCGGCCGTTGTGGAGAAACGGGTCGAAAGCGAAGGTGTGCGCCGGTCCAAATTAACGGTTCGCTTCTCGAAAACTACGCGATCGAAAATGCGAATGACCAGTGGAGAATGAATGAGACTTTTGTGTATCCGGATGTGCGATCTGGGAGCGACATGATTGATTTCCAGGGTAAGCATGGGGTTTGCAATATATCGTGTACTTACTGACGGTTTACATCATAAAAACTCCCAATAGTACAAGTGAGTGAAGAAAAGGATTACGTCAGATTTAAGATGACTCAAATTTAATGATGTTAAAATAAGGGATGGCATACACTACTGTGAATGTTTGGGACTGTACATATTTCATTCATTTCCCATAATGCGAATTGTAATAACTGATGTAAGGAGACTCACAAGTTTCACAATTCATCATGATTCGAACTTCTGACTTTTCGCCGGTTCATACATGCAGGTTTGTAAGAGATGTGGCCAGTAACTTGCACCCCCTCGTCACCAAACACTCAGCCAAACGGGATATATGTTCGATGCTCCTTACCTCTCCGAACTTATCCAAATAAAGAATTAGTTGCTCACAATTTCTCGACTCTATCATCTTCAAATTGATCTACAGTCGGTCTAATTTTAATGCAGGCAGAAAGATAATTTCCTGGCGTAAGTCTGGCAAGTATATTCTCCAAGGAAATTTTAATCGACCTCTTGCTAACAACCAATGTCGGGTACAAGACATAACAGCTGTAGATGCCGATGAGCTATTGAAGAGTTCCAGAGGAAAACTGTATCGAAAACTAAATATTTAAGCGAGTTTGAAAGACTTATTTTATACGCCATTTAGTCATTACCGTAACTATGTCCAACTTTACATAGATCGAAGCATTCAAAACGCAGTTGCTTCAAAATTTAAAAGTGTGTTTGGTTACAACAAGGATATGTCGTATTTACTCACAATCGTATGTACCACAAATACTGATAAACAGATATTGAAATTTCTTTGTTTGTGTGTAAACTAGTGGTGTTACAACGGCATGTACTTTCACGCATCAGTAAATCAATAACTTCCATGCATCAGTAACACATCAAATTCTAAGGGTCGTGGCATCATCAGGCCGTGTCAGATCGATAGAGGAATCTTAATTTCGGTGAAAACTCTGCTTACGGTTAAGCCGCTAGCATTCACAGACAGACGGACGGACGGACAACCTTTTTGCCGTAACCCAATTTCTCGGTATCAAGGATCATCGAAACGTGCACACAAAGTGTTAAAGGAAGTAATTTACTACGAATACGAATTCTCCACTTTTTCGTAACCAGGACCCGCCAATAATAGTTTTTCTGTTGAAAAAATCGCCGTTTTCCCTCAGCAGCATTACAAAACTTTCTCTACACTGGATGAGCAGTATGCAAGAATATAAATTATAAACAATACGAAATCAGACAAGCGAGTTGTGAAATAAAATATTTCACCGTTTGTTAATGTGAAACAAGTTTCTGAACAGTTTTAATACTGCGGATCTTATGTTAAGCATAGAGACACTTTCAAATTTAACAAGTCATCCTCAATGTTCAATAAGAGAGCAATACCACCAACAAAGTACATCTCGCATGCATTACATAATTACAACTATTTTCCTAATGCATTAACTATTCGTAAATAAATGTAACTACATTTTTTGTGCACGTCATCTAGAATTCAGTGGGAAATACAATTATTCAAATTATCGTTTCCATGTTGTCGCGGCAGGAAGTATTATTCCGAAGGACAACATGGATAAGAGCCAAAATGTATTGCTTATTTATCCTTGAAAATATATTTTATCACATGGGAGGGTTTTTAAAATTTTTAAAATTTTTTTAAAAAAAATTAAGTAGTATATGACTTAGTGTAAGGATCACAGAATTTTGAAAATGTGCCCACAATTCACTTTTCCCCATAGCACGTCATACGCAGTTTGAACTGCTTTTTGACGTAAAAATAAAATAAAATAAATAAATTCGTTGCATATCCTGGACACACGAACTTTCTCCCTACGTCCACAAACTGTTTACCTAGAACACAAAAGTTTGAAAAATATACAAAAGCAAACTTTTCCAATGAAAGGGTTTTGCCTCCAGAAAGGCAGCCAAGAGCCCCGAGAATGCCAAGTCGCCTCTACATCTCATCAACACCGATTGCAGTCTCCGCACCCCGCGCCCCGCTGCGCCGCGCGCCGAGGCAGCGGCCGACAACCCGGAGGAGAAAAGCGCAAGACGCGGCATTGAAGCGAGGGTCCTGAAACCAATACGGGCTATGATTGGCAGCGAGGCGCGGGCCACGTGTGCAGACACGTGTGCGGGGCACGCCGGCTACCTGGCGACCCATTGTCCCCGGGCGGCGGCGCGGCGGAGAGTGAAAGTCAACAAGCGGGCACAATGAGGCCCCCCGCCCCGGCCGCGCCTTCGCTCCGCGCCATCGTTCCCCGCTCCATTCCGCCCCGTCGCACTAACCGGGTTAACGGCGTGGAAATTTATGACGCCTTCATTAATTAGCTCCAGGAGCGGGCGACCGCGCGGGCGGCGGCGCAGAGATGGGATGATGGGATGCCGGCGTGTGCTGTCAGGGGACGCGGCGGAGCTTCTTCACGCAGAGGCTCCAGAAGCATTATGAAGGGCATTCACGGTAGAAAGTCCCCTCCCACTTCAAGTCATCCCTCAATGACCACAAGGAGGCAGTTATTGGCTCTTGGAATAACATTAGTAAATATCCGTTTCTTCCATAAGTCCCGTAAGATTAACAATTAATTTTGATACTCACGCGGCTGTGAATCTACTAGAATTTAATAAAAGCGAAATTCAGACACGGGAAAGTATTTGATACGCACGATTTACTGACCAAATATCATCCATCAGAATTCCACACACATTCTATAAAAAATACAAATTCTATGGATGGGAATATTGACCTGGGCTGCCCAAGGGACGCCGCGTCGAAGGCTGAGGTACCGACATTTCGACTATCATATCGTGGTCTTCTTCAGGGCTACTGCCTGAAGGCCTACAGCTCTACAGCCATAAATAAAACCACGATATGATGGCCCTGGGCAGCCCAGACCATGCGTCTGGCTGCGGAAGCCTACGACATCAATGGACGCAGATACTGTTTTCTCCCAAAACTTGAGCCCTTGACGCGAGTCCGATACGGTAGTTCGAGGTACAAATGCCCGCAGTCCATTGGAATATTTTACTTGCGTTTGTCGCAGCCAGTTTCAATGTAGAACAGCAGTCAGTGTTGGTGGTTTCAACAGAAGAGCGTTTCTTGACTATGAAAGACGCGATTAATGCCAAACTCATTGCATGAAATCTCTTGCTGTGGCATGGTTAAACTCGCCATGCACAATTTAAGAACTGTTAGAAGAAATGACAGACACAAAGATAAACTGTTTTTAATTCTTTTTTTTTTAAAAAATTCTCGGCTGGTACATTGACCATGTCGTAAATCGTAGATTATTATGCGTTTCATTGACGTAGCGACTCGACGCCGAGAACTTAACGGAACATCTGGTTCTCCTCACATAAAGATAATTTATTTTCACTTGTGTAGGTTTTGGAATGTCGTAGCTACTAAAGAAGTCGCAAAGAAGAACTCCGAAGCAACGAAACACGTGATTTGGAAACTGCTATTGGGAATCTAGAAGTAGTATTATGCTGCAATTTTAGAAATAGTGTTTTAAAAAGAGAAATTGGACGAGGAGATACATTGAAAAAATAATGAAAGATCGCATTCGTTATGAAAGCGATTTAATAGCTGCCGAAGAGCGATATCAAGGCAGATGATTTCAAAATTTTATATAAAACTTCACGTACAGTGTATCTTAGGATAATGTTAAAATTTTCTAGGGCATGCACGAAGGTGGAAGTTCATAACTTTTTGCCAATGTACATGTAGTGGGTAAAAGCATGTAACTAAGTTACATTGTGACTTTAGCCCTTGATTGGCATAACCTCAGCATGGGTGTCACGTAATAGTGTAATGAATCTCTTTGCCACAGAAAGTGTCCGGCCAAACACCAGTACATGCCGAATAGTTTACTGACCAAGACGGGTGTGTAACTACATGTGAAATTTCCCACATATTTACTCTGAGACACTGCATTTGTGTACGCATGATTCTCCCAACGTAGCTTACATCGTATGGAACAATTCCATCAATGTCCTAATTTTAATCTAAATTTGTTTCTTACAAAATTATATTTAACGCATCCCGCATTACATTTATGAGCTAAGAGATTGCTTTGAAGCGGGTCGGGCAGAGATTGTGCAGGGCGGGGTTGGTCCGATGAGGTGGCGGGGTGGGACGGGGCGAGCCTGGGAAAGGCAGAACAGTGAGGACAAAACATGACTGGGACTGTGAGTTGGGAGGCGGTATCAAAGGGGAGTGGACGGGGATGTAAATAAAATTACTTCTATTTTACACTATCGATAGTATTCATTTCTTTTTCTGCCTAATAAATAATAGTGACAAAAAATACCCAGGCAACGTTGGGTTACTTCAGCTTGTCACCTACAAGAATGGCTCGTCCAGCCAATGAAACATTATCGGAAATCAACAGCTTTCCTCGTGTATTATACAAAATAATATAGGTTCAGAGTTCTCATTGACAAAGCTGCAAGGTGTTGCATCGCTGTTGCCAGACAATAAAACGATCCATATATTCTATGAAGAAAAACAGATAGAGCAAGAAATAATGGAGATGCATTCACCTCGAAGCCATTTTAGAATGAAATAAGACTGCACGTTTCCTGTCCAACGATCCTGTTCTATCTTTCCTGTTTGTTTAAAGATTAATTTTGGTGCAAAATGCACAAAGTTAATGAACATTTTTCATGATTCTTCTAACATTTTATTGGAAGGTAGAGTTCACAACAGAAGATCGAATATCATTTGTAACTATTGGTGCAGCAGTTTTTATTACGTCATTGCGTTGTTCTTGTGTTTATTATTTCTTTTTATACCACACTGCGGGTAAACTATTTTAGCATCGTAATAAAAATGCCGTTTAAAATGTAAAAATGAATTCTAAAAAAAAAAAATTGGAACATAGTTTTTTAGGCAGATTTAAAATATTTTTTGTTAAATAAAGTGGCTTTGGTCGAAAAATATTGTTCCCTTATTATAAGGTCTTTTTGGCCCCAAGAAGGAAAGTCATGAAAAACTTCGCGCAGAAGACTCAAAGCTTTTACTACTATAAAACTCAAAGCATTTAATTAAAATGGTGCTGGTACCACAGAAGTTAGTGCCTCTATAAGAGTTATAGTCTGAGTGAGTATGAAATTAAAAAAAAATCTGGATCTGTTTCTGAAAATCTTTTGAAAACGCGCTCTCAGTGTTCTCTATTTAAAACAGTAGGTCATACGAAGAAATTAACACAATCTAGTTTGTAGACAATATTATCCTCTATAAGGGTTATAGCAACATCTGGAAACATATTAATAGCAGCGACATGTTCGCGTAAAACAGACCTTTGAGCTTTCACGTGTTACCCTGCTCTGCTTAGGTTCCGTTCATCTTCACTTAGAACAAAAGTGTAAACGAAATTTCAGCTCAATTCTTTTCCGTACAAAAAATGCTAATTTACCTCGGCAAATCAAGAATAGAAAACGATTTTGTCAAACACGAAGGCATATTTCAGAAATTTAAAACACCTGAATCCTCAATTCAATTCATTGGTCATAAATGCATACCTGATAGGAAGATTATACAAGATTGTTGAGTACATTGTGTAATGCAACCGCATACTCTACTTCTTGCAAGTATTCAAGGATAAAAAGTCAAAACTGAAACCAAATGCGTGCACCCATTGCTTTCTGAATACTATATTGTACAAATCCGTCAGTTTTCAGCCAATTTTCAATTGACAATATTAGTCACAAAAACGTCTCTACTTTATATATGATTAGTGCTCATTACCGGTTACCGCTATACAATATTTTACGTTGCCTCTCGAAAGTTAAAAGAACACTTTGTCAACAGGTGGTGGGATGAGACCGTGGCGTACCTTTTCGGGGAGCCCAAATGGGCCCTGCAACGAACCATTGCCACCGGCGGAAGTTGTTCTCGGGGTGGGCCCTGCACTGTTTTTCGGTACCGCTCGGAGCTCGTTAGCGTTTTTTACGCGCCCATCGCTCTTGAGGGTGAGCTGCCCTTCCAGCGGATGGTTCAGCTAATAGATTTCGTCATTTTTTACTCTGAAAGGCTCCCTCCTTGAGACAGGAGTTTCCATCTGCGACAGGTGTTATTTTTCGAGGCAGCACAACGCTTAGTTCTTTTCACTGTGATCTTCTGAGGGGAAAGTTTGTCTTCCTGAACTGTTCTACTAATTTCAGTTATTTTTCTCTTGTATGGGAACGAAAAAGAGAAGAAGAGAAGATAACGATTAAGGTACACCGGAACTAATACGATGTTGACCGGAGGAGGTTCAAATACAAAATGTGTTTCTTCCTTCCGTCAAGCTGATTTCGTTTTTTCATAATTAATGACAGAGCCCTCTTAGTAACTATTCCAGGAAAATTAGAAGTATTTAGGGCATACAGGTAAGAAAAGACGAATCATTCGCTTCAAACTGACAACTAGCAATGCGGTCAGCGTGCAGGTAAGAAACCGTCAGTGACAATTAACTGCACATCCATTAGAAAATCACGTGTGGGTGCAAAAGGAAATACTCTCATTTTACCTACGTTTAGAAATTGATATCAATAAAAAATAATATAATATAATGGTTAAAAACTGAAACAAATTCTGAAGTGGAACGATGAAAAATTACACTGGAAATGTCTCTTCAATTATGCCTGCTTATTTGGACTTGGCGCCTCGGAAATGAGAAAGCACCTTCAGAGTTACTTCTGGCCAGCATAGTCACGGCAAATCCATTGCGTTCTGCCTGCCATTCTCCGGCGTGTGACGAACGCTTCGTTATTCTAGCAGCAAGGCTCCAGAATGGTTTCAACGGATAACGAGGCTTCACATTATAACACGCGTGTAGAGACGTGTTCTTATTCCTTCTGAGAGGGAGGACTCTCGTCACGTAGGAAGGCGACCTAGGACTGTATTTATAAACCTCTGCCAGGGGCCCGACAGGCCTAGCAGGCTGCCAGTGTTCGGTTTTGCGTTTTATGAACAGCCCCCAGCCAATTCCAATCGCCACTTGATCTCCTAGCAAGTCCCCAGATGGCAGGCCCTTAAGAGCGCTGCTGGCAGAGCTTCATAAATACGACCCTTAGTTGACATCTTACGAGTCGACATCCTCGTCAACGCCCTTCCCTAATGCGCGGTCGTTGATGACGGCGGACCGGGAGAAAACTCTCGTTCAATATTCATCGGTTTGCTCTGTTCGGATGGGTTGAGGGCGAAATGATACAGATTTCGCCACTCAGATTCGTGGGTGGAGTTTTTTCAATACACACTTAGATTCTCTAGCTGATTATCTATGAAAAACCACGTGATTCAAGTGCCACAAAACTGCCATTGATGGAGATTCCATGACATTCAACAAGTTCACGGAAACGGAACATTTATTACAAATTTTAGGAAGTTCATTAATTTAAATGCAAAATTTGTAGAAATTTGATATTAGGATCTGCGGGTATTTCGACAAGATCAGCTGAAAAGGTAGCTCAGAGCATCGACTGACGTCACTGCAAAGCCACTGACCTGGAGGTCGTGGTGATCGAGCCTTGACGGCGGCAGGATTTTTGACACTGGCAAAATAGCTAGGTCGAATTCGGCCACTGTCTGGAGGAGTATTTCGTCTGCACTGATCAGCAGTTTTCTGTGATTTCTCTGATCAACACCTCACATCAACACCAATATTATGCCATATCTCAGGCAGGAAGGAACCTTTGCGAAATATACACAACGAGCTGACATGAAGGCTGACTGAATTTGAAAGAATTGTGAACGTATAGCATAAAGAACTTAATTTTGTGTTCAATTCATTTAAATAGACGTTCCATTTCAGTTTTGACTCGATTGAGAGGCCTAAAAATGTTGTTGCTTTAACATCAGTCAATGGTACATCGTTCATTTTCAACGGAGTACAGAAATGTTTGTTTGAAATGGAAAACTCCATTAAAACCGTTTTCTTTTCATTTACTATTAACTTGTTATTACGGAACCAATTTGAAATATCTGATATTGTACAATTGATAGTTTATTAATTTATTTACTTTAAAATGTTTAAACTCGCTTTGGAGGTTTTTTTTCTGATTATTAAAATATTTATGGTTACGGATGGGGAAGAGATTAAGGAGCTCAAAAAATCGTGCGTAGATGGCGCCATTCACCATAAACGTCATACTTATTTCACTGTTTTTGACGAAAATAAATCAACATGTAATTCGTGAACTAGAAAACTGAGTTGGCTTAGCTTCTAAGAATTCTTTTTAGATTCGATATTTCTCCTAATGTGATAAAACTGCGTGCTCGCGTAATTGGCAGATTGAGTTTCGTATTGAATATTACAGGTTATATTCGACCGTGGTGATCCTGGAAAGATCAGACCTCCCTCTCGCTTAAAAAAGGTCATCGTATTTATTTTTCGGGGATGGAAAGTGTTACACAATCATGATATAATTGCCAGAGATGATCACTCAGTTCAGGCAAATATTCTATGAACTTCCAACCGTCATCCAACGGACCCGTTGCACTAGGAGACCAGTTCCGCTCCGCGAGGCTGTTCATCTACCTGCCGCCCCGCCCCACCCCGCCCCGCCTTGCTCCACCTTGCACCGGCCCGCGCATGGCGAAACGGAACGGGACGGTGGAGGATGAGATGGGACGGCGCGGTATACCGAGCTGCTGCAGGGGCCCGCGGGGCGGGGGGCATGAATACGACTTCCGCTGTATTCACGCGGCTAAAAACAAGAACAAGTAGCGCAGGTCCGGCGGCGGTGGCGGCCGGAAGCGGAGTCTTGCTACGCGCGCCATTCAACGCGCCGCGCCGCGCCGCGCCGCGCCGCGCCGGCCTTCGGGAATCCGCGAGCTGCGGAGCACAGTGGGCCGCAACGGAAAGCAAAGCGCCCCAAAACAATTTCTGTAATTTGATTGATTTTTTCGTGTTTCCGGGCGCGTCAACTATTTCGGTCATTAGTTCCGTTAGTGTAGTGCATGTTTTTTCTCGGGAGATGGCGGTGATCTTCCCCCGCTGGATGGCGAGATCCGGCGCCGACCTACCGTCGGCTAGTGGGGTTTCCCCCTAACCAGGACTCTCCCACCAGCGAGGCACCGCCCCAGCCGGAACAAGCTCTACGCTCCCGACCGGTCAACCGGAATATGTAGTAGTGTAGTGCAGATCGCGCGCAGTCCGTGGCCCGTTTGGTATGGTATTGCTCCGGCATTCACCTGGTGTTGATCGGAGAAACCACGGAAAACTACCGATCAGAGCAGCCGGCCGCTAGAATTCTCTTCCAGACAGCGACTGAATTCGACCTAGCTAAAGAGCTTGTGTCGAAAATCCTGCCGCCGTCAGGACTCGAACCTAGGACCTCCCGGTGAGAGCCGCTGCAGTAACATCAGTTGATGCACTGAGCTACCGCTCCCTGTTCCTGTAATTTCCTACCACGCACTTAAAAAAACAAAATTCAGAAAAAGAGAAAAATGTGATCGTTCTTTGACATTTTCCCCACGGTTTCGGTCGGTTTCTTTCACAACATTTCATAAGAAATGCTCAAATTTCTTTACAGTAATATCATTATTTTTCATTTATACACAAATTACATTACAGATAGTTTCATCCACATTTTCTTAGTCTTTTGTTTGAAGATTTGCTTAAGCATTTTGTTACTGATGATTGTATTTATATTACTCCGTAAGATGCAACTCCATAGAACAGGAAAGGCTCTACCTTATATAATTTACGTATCCATCTTGATCCACCACTCGCAATGAATTTCGAAAATAAATACGCATCTTGAAGTAATAGGATTTTTCCATTGAATGTTTTAACTTTTATCCAAATCTCAACAAATACAGAGAGAAAAGTGTTGAGTGTGTAAGTGCTCATATTTTAAAGCATTCAACCAATGACGATGAAACTTCTTTACTAGCTCTGTTCAAAACTCTGATAGTATATATATATATATATATATATATATATATATATATATATATATATATATATATATATATATATAGGCTTTTAAGAGCAGTTAATTTATAAGCATATAATTTATTTTCAGGGCGGTTCTGCCCCTATTGTTTCATAAGAAATACAGGAAATTATCAATGAGAAAGTAGTTTAGTTGCCACCAGATGGTATGAATACTCCTGGTGAGAGAACTACGATTAGCTCATTATTCGCAATCGTCTTGCCATGGCGGGCGGGGAAGGGGAAGGCTTGGGAGGCAGGGTGGATCGTGGGTTGGGGCGGATCGGGGAACGAGCTGGGACGACGGTACAAGATGGGATGGGGTGACAAGCGTGGTGGGGATAGCGGGACTGGGCGGGGGGGTGGCGGGGCGGGCCGTGACGGACAGGCAGAGATATCGGACATTAAACTGAATTGATGCCTTATTCTACGAGGTCCGTCTGACCATGCAAATTTCGCTACGCTCCTTTCACCAACTAGGGGAGAAAGATGGTATTACTTGGGCGACGAAACAGGCAAATTAGAATTTAGCTCAGAGGCTTCATTTAGGCTTGAGGATCTTTTACATGCAATGAACCTACTAACATGGGACAGCCGGCTTTACATCCCCTCCGAAGGAAGGCGTACGAAGGATATTTTTGCCTTTAAAAATCCATCCGCGAACTAGGGTGTAACAGTCCGATACGCTAACCATTACACCATCGCCGCCGCAAACATTTAAACAAAATGACTTCTATTTTACACCATAAATGGAATTCATTCTCATCTTCTGCCTGGCCGTTGTTCGTGAGAAATAATTGTCTGGTCCACGCGGAGAATCTCCGGCTAGGTTTTCTTGTTGTTTTTTTGTCTATTCCTCGTCCATTCATTTCGCGATGGTGCCTTTTGGTCCATTTAGGCCCAGTGCGCGCGGCGCGGTGCGGTGGCTGCGGCGCTGGCAGCAGTTCCCAGGCGCGCGTCCGCGCCAGATGGCGGTTAGAGCGCGCGGCCGGGTCCGCAGGTGTCTGCCGCTGCCTCGCAGGCGTCTTCCGGCCGCCGCCAGCGCCGCCGTCGCTCGCCTCGCCGCTCGTCCACGCCCCCGGGCGCATCGCTTGGGAAGATATGCACTCCTCTTCCTCCTCCGGGCCACAAGTGGGTTAGCGAAAAAACCGTTGGCGGTCTATGAATGGACGCTTCGTCCGTAGGCGGATGAATTCTGCATCTTCGTCTTCGCGTAAAGCTTCTTCGCAAGTGGGTTGGAATCGTTGTTGAGCTGCGATTGGGAGGTAACACTGGTTGTAATGGTTAAAGTAGGATAAACTTATATAAATTGATGTCAGATATTAACTATCCCATAGTTGCGCGATAAACCATTGCTTTCATCTTCTAATTTATGTAATTTCTTAGATCGTTGCGTAGAAAGGGGGGGGGGCATTTACAGCCTAAGGGGAGTTAATGAGGTCGTAGACAATCACACATTTCTGGGCGTTTCGGTTATTGCGTTAGGGTTTCTCGTGATCTTCCGCGACGCATCGCACACGAAACACCCGTTCCGAGTTACAAACACATGACTCGTGCAATGACAATCGTCACAATGACTCGTTAGCAGTTACTACAAGTCGTAACTATCAAGATTTTCCGGGACGGGCTCAGAATTATCGCTAGCATAATGATACATTCTAAGTATTTCAAAGTTAAACAGTCCAATTCTGAACATAGCTACATTGCATACGATCTACTCGAGCGACTCTTTCGGGTTCCTGTCCTTTCAGTCGAATATTTAAAATGCATCTAGTCTTGATTACACATTGAAAATGGGTTCAAGCTGATAACTATTGCCCAGTTGTTACGTATTTAGAATTGTTCATTGCTCAATACATGTCAGTTGTTAAGAGCATGTAATGCTGTTTTAAAAACAATTTTTGAAAACTGCCAGCCGAGAAATTAATTTTCTAAATTTTCAGTTTGTACAATAATCTCTATCTATAATAACCATATTGATTTCGTAGTTTTCATCCATTTCTTTCACCCTAGCAAAGGTAAAAAATTAACCAATAATGTCGAAAAGGAAATCGTTAGAACAAGCAAGTGACTGACTGTGAAAAATTGCAAAACAAAACAGAACGAAACAGTATTACCAATGCAAAATCTTTAAAGAATAATATTGCAACGAATGTCAAAAACTTAACGTAAACGAAAGAAAAGACAATTCATTAGGAAACTATTTCCAATGCTTCCCATTCAAATACCAAATTATTATTATCATTATAGCACATTCAGTTCTGATACCTGCACAAGTTACTACACAAGAAATAAACATGATTTCTGTCCACAACTCAACACAGCGCAGAACGAAAATAATTCTACTTTGTATACTTTTCTCGACGTATGTATCAACAAGTTACAGAAATAAAAGCGACTTTATTTTTTATTTCACGTTCATAAAGATGAGATACAGTTGATCGTGTTTTAGCACTCTTTGGGTACATTACAATAATTGCATTCGCATAAGCGAGGGAATTTGGGTCAGAATTAAAGAAGTTAGTCACAGCAATACCGCTCGAAAAACCATAAACGATATACTCATCCTCAACGGGATGTTCCACTGCGTCTGCTGACTTTGAGAAACGTGAGTAGTTATGACCGTGGAATCCTGTTTGCACTTACATGCGGAAGTTTTCGATTTAGTTCCCGGATGAAGGTAGTTAGACTGTTTCTAATTACGTTGTTATTGTTGTTTCTAAATATAGTTTCTAATTTTGATTTCGTTGTTAAGTATGTCAACGTTTTGTGAAAAGCGATGATGTTTACCGGAATTGCGTCCGGATGCCTGTGCCATGTCTAAACTTATCATGAAGGAACACATACACAAGTGGGCAGATCGAGAACACACACAAGTGAGCAAGTTAAGCAGATCGAGTAATTCGTCTCCTTTTATCGAGAAAATAATCTATCGTTTTTATAAAGAGTTCACAGAAGACTTTATGCCCTTTACCGCAAAACGCGATGTTTGGCACCATAATTGACATTTATATTACATCAACTACTTAAGATAAATTATTTTTTTCGATATAAATATTACACTAAGTTATTAATCTAATCCATTAATAATAATAATAATAATATGTGTTGCAGAGGGAAACAAAGGCGACGATTGCATTAATATATTATAAAGATCATGCATTTCCCACGGAAATAATATTACAATTTAATCCCAAACAAATAATATAAAACAAATTTGTTAAAGCAATACATACAACGTGTACTTAGAAGTAATCATTTCTAGAGACTTAATAAGCCATCTCGGATAGTCAAAGCATCGAGCACGAGTTCTGGAAACAAAACTAGCTGTTCGAAACTAATATTAGATAATGGCGTTTTCATTCTGCAATTTGTTGAAGGAAATATTAATGGAAGTTATTTCAAAATAAAATATGAGACCTGTAAGCGTTTGAACTATATCATTGTCAGTGGCTGAAACTTTTGCTTCCTAATGAACCGAATTTCCTTGCCTTACTTTTCCAATGAAGACCATAAAAATTAACAACGATTATCATCCATTATAATATGGGTTTACATTGTACTGTAACGTATTGTACTGCTACACTGAACGATCGGCGGTGGACGCCGCGTCATAGGGGATAAGAAGGGAGGCATGAAGGATGCCAGAACAAAGAGGTAACTGGCAGAAGCGGAGACACGCCGAGGTATTTTGGGAATTTCTAAGAATCTAGGGAAAGGGATGCCCAAAATGAGGGACAGCGCATTTTTGCCGCGTAGTGCCACGCGCAAATTTCTTAGAATCCATGGAAATGGATGTCCAAAATGGCTGGCAACGCGTCAAGAGCGCGGCAATAAGGCCGCGTGCAAAACCACGGTGACTTTTCAGGTCATGTGGTTGGGAGCTATATAAGCGCGAACGCAGAGCGCGGGGGCGGTTTTTCGAGCTGAGTGAGAACCTCGTGCGAACTCACAAAACTTGCGCCCAGGGCGGTGCGGAGACGAGCTACGCTCGTACGGTAACCCATGTGTTGGGACGCCATGGTGAAACACTGCTTCCACGGGTGACTGAGGTCGCCGGAGCTGTATGCTGTGTGCGTAGGCTCGCTGAGGAGTGGCGCGGGCCACCAGTCAGACATTGCATTATTAAGGATCGCTCCAGCGATCGGGGGGAGTAAAATATATATATATATATATATATATATATATATATATATATATATATATATATATATATCTTTGAAGCTTGTGTCTGTGATTGCTGTGTATTCCCACGACGTCACAGTACGATAGAAGGAAATCACAGCATATGTGCCTAGTAGGGCCGGTGGGTAGTCGCAGAGAATCGGCGGTCCCCAAGGCTCGCGTACGTGCGCGTCGCCTGTCTAGGTCGCTCGGAGCGGCGACGTGCGCGGGGGGCGGGGCGGGGCGGGGGCGGGGCGGGGGTGGCCGTTGAGCCGGGCGTCGCATGCACGCTGGCGCCGCCACCGCCGCCGCCGCATTCAGACGTCACGCCCGCCGCGGGGCCGGGCGAGGCGCGCGCCGGAAGTCCCACGCCCCGCTTCCGGTGCACCCGCCGCCGACGCTGAACCCCGGACCCTCCGGACGCGGCCGCGCCTCGCGCCTTCCGCACCCGGACCGGAACGCCCGCCCGCGCCCGCGCCCGCGCCGCCCGGCGCTGCGTGGCTCGCAACGTCTTTTTCCAACGGGAGATCTCCGGCGCCACTCGCCCCAGAAACGATGGCAAACTTCTATACGAAACTATTTATAATACGTTCAGAGAGAAGGGCAGCGGTGGATTAATACCTAAGCAGGCGAAGTATGTGTTTACAGGCGCAGTTGGTTGGGACCCCCTAATTTATTAAACAAACTTTTATACTGGTTTGTAAATATATTCTCACTTGCAGATTCCTTGCGATTCCATCTGCATAAAAGGAAAAATTCTAGAAAAGTTACAGTGTATGCACTGTAAGGAAAATCAAAAATATTTTTTCGTGATGTTGAGCACTTATTTTTCAAGACTAATGAAATAATGGTTTACAAATTTCAAACCAACACAACCACTAGTCACAGAGTTAAAAATATTTCTCCAAATGTATTTGGAATGCTATAAATGTACCTAGATCTGGACATGCATGTTGAAGGAGAATAAAGCTATAAATCCTGCTATTCGCCTTATATTAAAAAAGTAATGCATCACATGTAAGTATAATCACTGAAAAGTTTTTGTAAAGAGATTCATGTCTCAAACAATACTTGGACATTTCGTTTATTTACACTCTCCAATCTTTGCATTTTAAAACACTGTATCTTCGAACTTAATGATCTCACAATCTTCGCTTCGTTAACAATAACTTACTCACACGAGATATCAAACAATCAACCGCTTTCCATGTACGATTGCAACTTGCACAACAAAATTATGTGAACGTCAAATGACAGTACGTTTTAAGATAATTTTGGAATATAGTAT
Organism: Teleogryllus occipitalis; assembly: GCA_011170035.1. Lineage (NCBI taxonomy): Eukaryota > Metazoa > Arthropoda > Insecta > Orthoptera > Gryllidae > Teleogryllus > Teleogryllus occipitalis. The sequence goes on along the minus strand of BLKR01001177.1, from coordinate 266,652 downwards.
TTGTACTATGTACCTGGTTAATAATATGAAGTGATAAAACATATGGGACACTCTATCTTTCATTTCAAGAAAAATTCGCGAAATTTGGTTGAGTAGAAAGCTCAAATTTCTTTCTAAGCGAAAACTCTTGTACTTAGTGTTTTAAAAATATAGCATATTACAAAGTATACATTACTTCAATATCATTTTTTTACATTGCAAATGTTATCGTTTATTTTCATATTAATTTTGAAAACATTTTCAATAGTGAAATACTATTCGGCGCCCACATAGGTTTGTCATGCATATGGCCTCTAATGGATATGAAGCAATGAGCAATGAATAAGAGGAAGTGGAGCGTAAGGAATTAAGGCAACTGAGAAATTGAAGAAACACGGATGAATACCTCAAGAGTTAATTAAATGAAGCTTTTTCTATGACATAGTCCATAATTGAGTAAATATAAATCTGAAACATTGTATTAAAAATATTTGTTAACATTATTCGCTTAAGTTTTTAACTGATTATCACTTCGTGATCATTGCTCTGTGTAATGCTTTTGATGATCAGCGCTTTTGTGTAATAACAATGACAACATTTTACTCGAAAACTTGAAGGATTTAAAAAATATTTCCCCAAACCCATGAAAACCAAAGCAAGGATGTAAGCTGTCATAATAGCTGCCTGCTAAAGGAGATGTCACTGAAAAGCAAACAAACCCCCTTACCTTCTCACGAACCCTACAGAAGTGGAGAGAGACTACGTTGACAGCAGTCCCCCATCCGCCCAGTAAAATACACAGTCTGTCTTCACATACCAATAGGAGTATTTATATACACATACTAACGTATTTAATATCCGATTAACAGAAAATGGCCTGAGACTGAACCTATTCCATATGTTTCCGTGCATTTAAGCTTTTTTTTATTTTTTATTTCATTTGTACTACTGAACAGCGGTGACAGTTCATGATGAAGTGTCCATATCATAAAATAAAGTATAAACAAATTAATTCAACGAAATTAGGCGATGAAAAAACATTTCACGTAATTTGTACAAATTCACGGCATTGAATAGCTTATACCAAACACAATCTAGTTCTTCGCTGCTTCTGGTTGATTAGGATTTCTTTCCGCCTATTCGTCATATTAACAATGTAACATCGAGATAGTTCTACAAATTTAAAATATTTTCAGATGTCACAGGTTTTCAAAAATGTTAAGGTATTTTCAGACGTCATCATGTCATAGGTAATAAAAACAAAATCGAGCGGAATTGAACTTAATTTAAAATAGAAACTGTAAGACTGATTCAAATAACAAACGCTAGTCACATGCAACCTTTGTAAAATGTTTGAAGATCGAAGAATTCATGTCTTGAATTTAATCGGAAGGCATTCACAATCCTAACCTTTACAATACTGATAATATTTCGCGTTTCGACATCAAGTAACATGCCACATGCACGAGCAGTTTAACGGCCAAACACAAATAAAAAATTTTTGAGATTCGGTAATACATTTTATGTTTCTATTTTTTTCGTAGATTCGGAAGGTCGAAACAAATCTATTAAGCAACATTTACAGGAACAGGCGCGAGGAGCACAATTGAGAAGAGGGCGATCTGGAAACCCACCAGCTATTCTTTCCGCTGCACTCCTCCTTTTGCGTCGTGGAAGGAACCGTTGGAGCGTGCGTAAATCTCATACCGGATGCACGTCCTTTTGGGCGCGCCTGTACCCTCGGAACAACGTAAAATAGTATCGGGGAGTTCCCCCTTCCCGCGCTGTCTCCAAAATAACAGGTGTCCGAAAAATAAGGCGCCCTTTCAAGGGGCGCAGTTTACTCTCCGGGCGGGGGGCGAGGCGGTGGGGGCAGGAGGGCCGGCGGCGGCGGCGGCTCGCCCTGCGGGGCCCCGCACCACGCGGCGCGGCGCAGCGTCTGCCGGCGCGGGGAGGATACAATGGGGAGGGCGGCGGAGGGCGCGGTAGAGCAGCATGCACGTACACTCGGTTTGTTTTCGGGAACGATTTTCATTATAGATATTATCATCATTAACACTCTTATTGTCTTTGTTGTATTTTAAGGTATTATCATTGCTTATCTTTTTATTCCTATTATTATTATTATTATTATTATTATTATTATTATTATTATTATTATTATTACGGCCATGTCCCATATATACTGAAGGGCAATGGAGTGAAGTGTTAGATAAGCTATAAATCAAACAAAAATAAGGACAAAATGTTAATTTACATATAATTAAAAATTAATTAGAAGTTATCAATTCCTAACTCTAACTATAAAAGTTTTGTAATTGTAATAGCGCAAACTCTATTTATAATTGCAATCATGTTAACCACCGAGCATTAGCTCAATGAGAACTTTAATAAATCTACCTACATTCCTATCTAGTATCTATCTAACTCCCATACGTCACATTTTTACGTACGATTTTCTCCCCCATACGTCACATACAGTTTTTGACTGTTTTTGACTAAATAAATAAATATCTAATCTATCTATCTATCCACCCATCCATCCACCTATCTATCTAACCCTCAGCGAAGACATTCATGAATTATGGGAAGTGAAAAGATTCTCATTGTCTTATGGATATGGAGGCCTATCCTAAAGCAAATCTATTCTCAGTCTGATGAATAAAATTAATGGAATGTTTAAGAGAACTCTATTTGCGTGTCTCTCTCTCTTTCTGAACTTTAGAAATTATGCTAGTACACAGAAATGCGCATAATGAATTGAAGTTACGTACAAGATAACAAATAACATTTGAAACCCCGTACGATGGTCTTGAATATTGGTTTATGGAGTGCAAAGGTTGCTCAGTCACACAATTTAAAGCCCGTAGTCAATAAGTTAGATGTCCTTCCATAGATGGATGCGGCGTACTTAAAAAAATGCAAGTTTATCTCTTCCACATTATTTTATAAACTGTGTTTACGAAATCAAAACACAAGGTCATTTAACTCCCATAAAGCCTTGTCTTACTTTTCTTTTCATGACTAACGAATACATTGAAAATCAGCAACGACATTTTTACCCATTTTGCCATAAATGCATCGTCAAAAGTCTGCTTTCTACACATTCATTGCTTTTTTTTTTTTAGTAGCAGGTACTTAATGCGTGAAACGTTTTACTGGATCTATGACTTCCATTTCGACCAGGTTATTCATTCGTATTCCTTTGATCCATCTGTCGAAATGATGCCTTGCTTTGATTTTGAATTATCAATCCTTTCTTTCATTTCCCCTGTGGTTTGTGACGCGAAGTAAATAAACAATTAGTATAACTGCATCGTGTGATATCTGCCGCACATGCAGTAACTATATTTTCTCTGCAAAGCAGAAACAACAACATTCTGCATTTTCAGCTCCACCTCCACACTGGCTATTGCGCCTACGTTTTCGCCTCATATTACAAGTAATCGTCCAAGTCTACCCGTCATTATTCAAGGGAGTTCCGACGAACGCGCTCTGCCATTAGCGTCGGCCGAGGGAGTACCAGCGCGCGGGGAGCGGGCGGCGGTCGGCTGCGGTGACGGGGAGCGCCCGCGTGGGCGAAGCTTCGCCACAGGCCGGTCCCACTCCACCCGCCTCAGCGCTCCCCGGACCGTTCTCGACATCGCAACCCCATCCACAGAGCTCAGTATTCCCGGAATCCTTCTCGACATCAGACCATCAATGACAGCTTAAATATCGCCTTTGCAGCCGCGCTGACCGGGAGGATCAAGGTTCGAATCCCGACGGTTTCACTGCATTTATAAAGCTTTAGCTGCTAAGCTAGATCGAATTCAACCACGAGGAGAGTCATAAAGACCGGCAATTCTGATGGGTAGTTTATCATGATTTCTCCGGTCAAAATCAGGTGAATACCAGAGGAGTCCCTTGAGAAAAGGGCCACAGACCGGGTGCGATTTTTCTTGTCCTTGTCCCTTACACACACAAACACGCCTACTTACATGCCCTAAACTACAATACATCTCGGGAGCTTCGAGCTACTTGAGCATGCGGCTGGGAAAGATATCCGGAGTGGGAAACCCTACGCAGGCCATCCTGAAAAATCAGCGCCGTATATCACCATCCAGAGGGGGGGGCACCGCCACCTTCTGGCAAATAACATGCCCCTTATGGGAATAATGACCACAGCAGTCGTCGTGCCAGGAAACATCAATCCATCAATACCTGGCTCTGATAAGAGCCACTCGGCCAGGCCATCTCCGGCCCGCCGCACCTTCCCGTCCCTCCCGTGGGCGCGGCGGGGCTCCACGGAGTCTGGCCTCCACGGCCGTCGTCGTGCCCACGGCGGCACGCCCTCTCTCACGCACGCACGCGCGCGCGGCCGCTCGCGCGCGCGCCTCGAGTGTTGGGTTTGGCGCGGCCGCACAGGTGGCCGCCGCGCAGCCTCTGGGTACACAACGCTCTCGCTCCGTCGCCCCCACCCCCGCCCCGCCCCGCCCCCGCCCCGCCCCCTCCCGCCGCGCCGCGCCCACCGCCGCGCCCTGTTTCAGCTCTCTCACTGGACGAAGGTCAAGGAAACGCACTAAAAACTCACGTTCATGAAATTACTTTATTTTAAAATGCACGGTTCTCGGTATATTCTTCCGCCTAATCAGTTATTTTTTTTTAATGACGGCTAATGGATGTAGCCATTGCGTTTTCCAAGTTCATTCACCGAATGAGTACATAAGGAAAGTGGACTTTTTTTGTTTATCTTTGAAGCGTTTCTTGAACCTGTCTTCCCTCCTCCTAGCGCAGCTTCTGGCCCGATTATTTTATGTAACACGTCCATTAATCAACATAACTTGTAGTATTCATTTTTTTAAGTTTTCAACCGAATCATTTACAAGAAGACGGTTGGATATTGTCTAACGCTAATTTTAAGATCATGCGATTTTAGTATTATATAAATATATTTGATAATTGAAAACTTGTTCATATACTAAAACTCTATAGAGTTTCCTACGAAGTTTATAACACTTATGTTTATAAACACAATAATACTTATATATTAATAAATGACTATCCATAATGAAAAGAATTAGGAGAAACATCAAAATAAAAACTTGATTTTCATGTAACCAAATAAAATGAAATCTCCAAATATTCATTACAGTACTTTTAAAAAAAATTACCACAAGGAAATCTATTTTCCTTTCCCCTCCTTGCCAATTAACTATTTCCATTCCTATTATCACAAGATCCCCCAACACGCAATTTTGTCCCGTTACAACGTGCGCCGGACCTTCGTGCGTCTCCGCCTCCCCCCCCCCCCCGCTTCGCTGGCCCGCACGGCCGCCCCGCGTCGCGGGCAGGTTATTTGCTTAGGTCCGCGGGATGAATGAAAATGGCGGGATGGAAGAAGCTTCAATGAAACGGGTGGGGCGAAAATCCCCATTCTTCGTAGGGCCTCCAAACACGGGAAGATCTAACATTTGATTTGGACGGGGAAGACGGGAAAGAAAGACCGGTGTATTGACCCCTTGTTACGAGGTTTAGGGCAGCGGGCTTCGCGTGTAACGGGTGTATTACGGAAGGCAGGTGGCGGCGGTTAGGCCTGTGGAAGACACGTGAGACGAACTATATAACAAGAGCAGGTCCGATGGCGCTCCGGAATACACAAAACGGTCCAAGCTGAGGAAATGGGTAATTTCACGAAACGGTAGGTCTATGCTCCGTCATTCTACTCACTGCAAAGCAATTTACGTGGAAATAGAAAGGAAATTGAAGTATAAAAAACGAACAATATTGCTAGATGGTTATTCACATACATAATTTACTCACTCTCAAAACATCTCTTCTTTCTTCATTTGATCCCCCTCCCCATGTGGAATAACCACACACAAGTGTTTTTACCTTGAACTTCTGTATTCAAATCATTTCCTTGACATTTTCCCTTGTTCACGTAAAAAGATAATGCAAAATTAAATACAGCGATATGTAACAAATAGCGACCGAAAAATGTTTCAGTTACATGGAACCAAGAATATAGACGTTTTCTGTGAAATTTTCCTTCTCTACCTACCTCTCGTTTGATTCCGAATGGCACGCGCAATATACTTCCATTCGCATTGGATGTTCCGTCAAATTAAACTGCCAGTTATATTTTTTATTGATTCTTTTCGAATAATACGTATTTCCACCAATTTAGCAACATTAACACCAAAGTTAACAATTCTTGGAAGACTTCTAAGGTATGTTTCGTTATCAATACTTGTGTACGATGGGAAGTACCAATCTTAAATTATTCGATTCTACATTTGTAAGGATATTTCTAAGTAGGTTGACCTCATTAAATAATAAAAATAAAATACAACAAATGTACAATTCGATAAAACATTAAATGAAGTTCATTTTACTTAATTTTCAAAATATTTCAGAACACTAATAATTAATTATAGCTTAAACGTTCACATTTATTTACCATAAACTTTTATATTTTTATCTCTTAACTGAGGCGAAAGAAATACACTTATTTTATAAATATCTACTTCAGTGAGACCATATGTCGTATCTGAAGGTGAGGAAATAACCCAAGTGATAAAAATACATATCAGTCTATTTCTTGAGTGTTTTTAATCTAGTTTCATCCACCTCCAGCTGCTGTATTAGTATCGAACCGACAATATTTTCAACGATGCTGTCAATATCGAAACAAATAAGTAAAGTACCGCTATGTCAACATTTGCATCCTGCAACGCGCACCAGTCCTTCGAGTAGCAGACCACAGTCGGACCAAGGCGCTTCGCGAGCAACCTGCCCGGGCGCATTCGGTGCCTCCCGGAAGGAGCGAACCGCAGGCTGTCATTTCAGCCCTCACATTTTATTTCTCATGTTGACAACGCCCCCGGCGGCCATTCGTGGCCCCCTCGCCGCGCTCCCGTCGGCGACTGACGCTGGATGCGGTGCGGCGTCGCGATGCCATCACGATGTCCGGGGCAGCCCGGGGGATAGGTCTGCGACGATAAGTTTTCAGCGTCTTGCTTTTCGGTGTGTTAAAGTATGTATTCTAACTCCATTATACATAGGGGGTGGAAAAGTGATTTGGGAAATGAAATGAAAAATTTATCGACTTATTAAAATAAATGAAGCTTCACTTAATTTTAACTGTTTTAAATCAAAGTTCTTGCATTTCATTTCTCAAATCGAAGGGTAACTATACAGTACATACGTCAAATTAAACAATGTTTTCTTTAAACGTAATGTAAGATACAATTATCCTCTTACACACGTATTGAAGATTTTTGGCGATATATTTCGACTAGTACGTATCTCCCTTAATTTCCCTGGTTTAAAAAAATCCTTTTCCTGAGAAATTGGTGCGAAGATCTTTTTAGTAAAATAGTCGGTACGAGAGAACCCATTCTTCCCATCTCCATTCTCAAGACAAAGGTCCTCTTCTGTCATTTTAGAGGACATGTTATCGTACGAGTGCAATAACTCTTCAGTGTACGTTTTATTATCTAATTAAACATTAAAAAATAAATCATAAACATAAGTCTGAAGGATGCTTTTCCGTTTTATGTTCCAGATAACTGGACACTAGATCAGAGGGGGAAGAAATGTGGAACCAATAAATATGAAAGTATAAAATTGAACGAAGTCTCGTCTGTTTCTCTCAGACAACGCCCCCCCCCCCTCCGAATGTCGCCAGCGAGGAGAACTGAAAGTCTTCGACTCCTGAACGCAGCGTACGTGCGAACACGATGAGAGCTGCGGGCTGGAGGGGCCAAGACGAGGGCGCAGGCGGCGGAGGTGGTGGAGGAGGAGGAGGTAGTGGCAGGCCCCCCCGCCGCACATGGACTCGCCCGCCGCCGGCCACTTTCATTCATTCGGACGCCGGCTGCGGGCCGCTCCATTCATGGAAGGCTGTGAATGGACGGGCCGCCGGCCGGTCTGCAGCGGCGGCGGCGGCGGCGGCGGCGGCGGCAAGCAGCCTCGAGGGCGGTGACGGCAACGGCAGAGGCAGAAGCGGCAATCGAGGTTGAGGTCGAATGGGTACAGAGGCACTTGCTGAGATGATGGCTGTCGCAGCTCACTCAAATACAGCGGTGGAGCTGTTCACGAAAGTTGAAGTACTTGCAAAGGACCTGGCAGCATAGTAACCACGATGACTGTGAGTGTGGGGACATTCATTATCATCAAATTTCACCGTCATCTTATTCTCTGTTCCAAACATTTCTTCCTTATTTTCTTATTCTACTGAAGAGGTTATGAATCCACAGAAGTTCCAGATATGTTCATCGAAAAAATGAAAACAGTTCTGGAGTTAGGAGAAAGAGCAAACGGCTGCAAGGTGGGGTGCCAATTTTTGAATCTTGTTCCCTTTTCGGCCAATTATAATAACGTAGGTTTCTAAGCTGCTGTACGTTTATATTTTACAATCATTTGTTGTCTCATGACTTTCTACACAAGCGTATTGAACAAAACATCACATAACAAAATAAATATTCTTCCTTTCTTTGCTTTGCCACCAAATGATCAAAGATGGACCAAAAACGTAAATCGTCCGGTGTCCAAATCTTCTTAATTAAACCTTATATCCAAAAATTCACATGTTCACAATTATTATAAATATGAATGTTTCATTTTTTATTTGCTCGTTTATGGTAAAAGAAGTTTTTCTAGCCTGCATTGTAACGACTCTTGAATTAATAGATGAAAAATTCAGGAAGTAACCTCCTCAAGTTAAAGCATGGAAGTATTATCAGAAGCATATTTCAGAGAAATGAACGAAAAATATTTCATCATTGTTTCTCAATCCAATGTATAGTGGTTATGAAATAATGATCATGATCTTCTGCGTACAATAAAAACACATTTTAGATATTGTTATAAATAATGTAATTAACATCATACAATGTCGTCGATAATCAATCTGGAATATAAAATATAGTAACCGCTGATAAGATTGTTGACAGGTATAAGTTTGTTTAGTAGGGATGTAGTGTGCTCAATCCACCATAATCCATTGGTCGAACAAGTTACACGACAGCACCATCAATCTCAGATTGCAGAGGTTGGACTTAAGTAGCAACAATGAAGCCCATGTTTAAAAAAACCAAAAAACCTAAACGCTACCGGTGTATCTTTAAGGATCACCAAACGTTAACGGGAAACATCCGGCAGTTTCGCGTCCGAACCCCATGAATCGCAGCGAACGACGCTCCATCCACGCTCTCCAGAGCGCGTTGTTCTCCAACGAGTGATGCTGCGGTCTAACTGTGACACATCCGCGCGCGATTCGTTCCGCCCGCCGGAGCTACTCAGGCGGAAAGGACGTCGTAGGAAAAGCGGTTTCCCTTTTTGCCCGGTTTCTTTCCGCTCCGGCGGCGACCGCGAGAAAACCCGCGCCGCGCGGGGCCTCGCCGCCCCCGAACGCACGCCGTTTTTCCCGCGCCGCACCGCCCGCTTCTTTCGCGCTTCGCTCGCCTCCACAAATTTTCGGAGCGTGACCTACGGCGGGCGCAGGAAGCGCCGCAGGTGGGCGTAGGAGTTCACGCAAGGGCGCTGCGCAATTAGCCCTCAAACGGCTTCATACACGTTCAGGATACGCGCCGGTTTTACCCGAACCGGTTTACCCTTACGGGTAAAAGTGGCACATACCCTCAACGCGTGGTCGTGCCCCATAAGGAGACAGGCCTCGTTTTGTTACGTGAGTGGTCGCAGTGTTCTGAGTAGGAATACAAATCGATGGACTGCGTACAAATTGCAGACAGCGATAATTAAATCGGGCAAGAATCCAACAAATTTGGTATTTATTAATTCCTATAAATGTATTTGTCTATTCTTAAGAGAAATTTCAAGAAAAAATTGAGAACCTTTTTGAGAAAATTTTGAAAATATTCCAGAGGCTTTATATAAAGTACCCTACAAATTTAAAGAATTCATTTCAAAATCGCAGGACTTTAAGTTGGGCCAGATCGATCGGTGAATATTCATTTCGGCAAAAATTCTATGAATAGTGTAGGCACTAGTGTTGTTAACAGACGGACGGATGGACGGACAGACACACAAACGGATGGACGAACAGACACACAAACGGATGGACGAACAGACACACAAACGGACGGACGGATGGACGGACAGACACACAAACGGATGGACGGACAGACACACAGACGGATGGACGGATGAAAGGACAGACAGACTGACGGATGGACCGACGGACGGATGGATGGACCGGCGGACGGACGGATGGACCGACGGACGGACGGATGGGTCGACGGACGGACAGACTGACGAACGGACGAACAGACTGACGAACGGACGAACAGACTGACGAACGGACGGGCAGACTGACGAACGGACGGACAGACTGACGAACGGACGGACAGACGGACGGACAGACAGACTGACGACCGGACGGACAGACGAACGGACGGACAGACTGACGAACGGACGGACAGACTGACGAACGGTCGGCCTGGTAGACAGACGATTAGAAAAAAACGCTTTTTCGGTATTAAGAAAACACAAAATGTGGATTCTGACTACGACAGGTAATAGGGAAAATAATTTACTACATATTATAAGAGCGAGAAAATCCTCTGTTACGGTTTCAGGGAGCCACAAAACTAGTTTTTCGGTTGTAAAAGCCATACTTTTCACGCAGCATTACGAAAACGTACTCTCTACTACGTATATACGTACGTATACGAAAATATAAAAATAATTTATCCTCAGTAGTAGTAATCTATTAGTCATGATTATATTTAGAGATACCATATGGCAACAGCTTTATTTCATTTTTTGGAAGGAAAGTTCGGCAAAGTTGTTAAGTTCAATGTTGAATATTGAATCATGGAAATGCTTCGGAGATTTAACCGAACATGCTTTAAACTGACTGCTATGGTACACATGATTTGTTCGAACTCCGAGTAATGATATCAATTTTACTTTCTCACCTTAATTCATAAAAGAGAAGTAGAAAACTGCGATTTTTCGATGTAAAAACTCTCACTAGCTGGTGACTAAGAAGTGGCTACATTTTTCAAAATCCTATCACAAGCAGTACCTCAAAACTAAGGTTTTGAGTTGGAAGTACGAAGTTGAACATTTTGAATTTGGATGACTCTGACACGTCAATCTTCTCACTCGAAAACAAAACTATACTGATTTCCACGATGTTCTCATGAAAGCACAAAGAAAGTCACGTTGCTTGAATAACAATTTTACCCCAATAAGTAACATTTTCTAAACCTATAAACGAGATGTATATACTGCAGTAATTATTTTTTAAATATTGAATATTCAAATACTAAAAAATTGAAAATATTTATTTATTCAATGAATTTTACGATTTCAAATAAAATTTATTTATATAAAATTAAATTTAATATAAAGTCTTTATTTTAGGAGGATATGCAATCCTTTGCTTTGATCTTCTAACCGACAGTAGTAATCATTACTGTAAAATAATGATTCGTCGTTAAAAACCTTGGGTCAATGTCACTCTAACAAATAGCAATATCCTGAGGTTATGAGTAAGTTTTTTCGTAACTGGCAGAGGGGATGCGCCAATTATATATTCAGAACGAAATCTATTCTAATTTGATGTACACTGCTTGACATTTCAAAATAAGTGTATTTTCGATATCTTCCAAGTAAAATAAAAAAAATTGATAGGAATGAATAATATTAAAAATACATGAGTACACTACGATTTCATACATTCGTACATGATTTCGAAAAATATTCCTGCCACGCAATTGTAGCTTGATTACATCAGAAGTCTCCTCGTCTCATTCGCTTTGTGTCGCTGCCCGCAGCAGCGTCCGGATTCGAACCCTCGCCCGCATCGTGATGCAAGTCGAGTGACGAGAACGACGACGACGGAGGCTGTGCGTGAGAGCGGCGGCTGTCTCGTGACCGGATGTCATTCCTCACCCACCTCGCGCAGATTGGAGCGCAGGTATGCCGACAGAGCGCGCGCGCCTGCGCAAAAAGTCGCGGCGACGACGCGACGAAGACCACGCAGACGACGGGGACGACGACGACGACGACAGCGGCGGCGGCGGCGGCGGCGGTCGCCGTGGCAGCGGCCACGACGAGATGGCGCGGCGGAGACTAGGCCAGGGCGGACGTGGCAGCCACACCAAAGCTCGACACAAGATTTGGGGAGTGACAATAAGCACAGCGGGGCTACAAGAGGCACAGGCAGGGGCGGATCCAACCAAACATTAGCGGGGAGGGGGGAGTAGCGCGTCGTTTTCTGACAATTTTTGTTAAATAATAAATATTTTAAATATATTATATATTATTTATGTACTACTGTAGATATGATTATATGCAATATTATTATTTAAATAATTACATGATTCGAACATAATAAATATTTAAATCAATTTTGATAAAGGAATGTAGAGGAAAACTAAGCCTTTGTGAGGGGGGGGCATGGCATCCATACCTCCCCTCCCTGGATCTGCCAGTGGCCACAGGCAGATAGAAGCAGATAGAAGCACATGGTAGCTGATGAGAAAGTTGGGCCAAGGCAATGTAATAATTCATGAACATCAATACATAACACCAACTGCTTGATGCTTGGGGAGGGGGATATACTGTCCAGTCGCATCGGGATAAGTATTTGGGGGTTGAAGAGCACTTGATGACAGAGTCAGTTGCGGTACGTCAGGCGCATGCAAGTGACAAGCAGTAGAGACTCTAAGGACTTGTGAGTGGTAACGTGGAGGAAGGCTAGGTTGTTTCTTTCCTCGGTTAGTGGTTGATAAGATGACTGATTGGCCGATTTTGCTGGCGGGCATTCGCATGCGCGAATAGATGAGCAAGAGGATGGGTGAACAGTTGGATGGGCATGGACGATCAGATGAGTGGTTGGTAGAAGAGTAAAGAACAAATAAGAGCCGTAGTAAGTAGATCTCCCAACTCAGAGTTTCGTCTTTCGGTGGCGATCGATTTCTGATGATTTACGAACTTGTTCCACGCAAATACATTTCATAATTTACCTGTCCGTATTTAAGTGGCTTATCATTAATATAATACGCGATGGTGACAATTCCACGATCACTTTGATGAAACAAAAGATGAAAATATTTAAACAAAAATGACAAAAAGATACGTTTATTTAAAATACTTAGTACCCGTGTCTAGAATTCCTGTTCGGGAATACGGGCCTGCCATGAAGTCATGAAATGCAAAAGGAGATTAGAAACTTCCTTAAATAGCGCGTAACATATTTTTATAGAACTTTGGAGTAAATATGGTATAGAAATTAGAGATGAATGTGTTTGAGGATGTTACGTGCTTTAACGCAAAGAATAAAATATTTAATATTTTTCAACTACTTGAATGTCCTTTTCGTACAATAACTGATATGGTGGTTATAAGTTGCATAAAGAATACCGAGATGATACTGAATCTATCTGGTTCTACACGACATGCAGAAAGGGAAAGGAAGATGATTTTTCATATTTTATAGCCTATTAGAAGGTTTATATTGTATACAAAGAAGTGCAAAACTTGGATAGTGATAGAATTTGGATAGTGATACACAGTAATTTGGAATGATTTAAACCTGAGGGGCAAGTTCATTCTGAAATTCGAAAATAACTGCCTCTAGATATAATATTGATCATTAGAATTAGGTGTGAAAACAATTAAATAAGAAAGACCGAAACAGACATAGTCACATAGTGTCAATTATATTTCTTCGCGAAAACTACATTCTTTCAACGAATTCAACAATATGTTTTTTCTCATTATCGTCTGGAAATATTTTATTAGTGTTATATCCAATAAAGAGAGTCGTATTTCGAATTCGTCTATTATCATTCGCGCATTTTTTCCCATTCAATTTTACTAGCAACGATGAAATTAAAACATTGCGTTATATAAAGATAATACATAAGTTGTAGAAGGATTTGGAATACACTTTTGAGTCTTCATTAAGAGCATGCAAATGGAAACAAATGGTGGGGGGAGGTCGAAATTAGGCAAGTTCTCCTTATACCATCATTTGTGCATATCATATTAACTCTGTTTCGATTTGCTCAATTTTATAATCATACCGACTTTTGGAGTGTCTTTGAACCAGGTGTTTTTGTAATTTGTAAAAACGGTGTTTTTGTATTTGTGAAACCAAAATATTTTTTTATTTTTTTTATAATCATTTACAAACGTTAGGTAACTCCATATGTATGTTTTTACACATAACCCGTTTATTTAGAAGGTTTTTTTTATTTCATAGGAGAGGACGTGTGGGTGGTACAATGTCACCCTCCAGGATAGGGTGACTATGTCCGTTTCGGTCTTTCTTATAAGAATGTAGGCAAAGGGTATATCCGAATAAGGCGGTGAAAAGTGTCCCCAAACCAAATCGATTATCACGATGCTCATATGAAAGAGAATACAAAATGACACCCTTTGAAAGGATTAAGGGGTAGAGTGACTCTGCACCATGTAAAAACCTAACCGCGAGTATTTATCAATTTTAATTGTTTATTACAAGTACAAAATAATCTTAACTTAAACATTCAATACCATTTATAATCTACCCAGGGGCAATTAAGACTTCAATTATTAATATAAATAAGCTTTCTCTTACGCATGATCATTATACAGTTTTTAACAACGGAAATCTCTTTCCATCGAGAAATTCCAACTCGCCAAATGCTGTAAGATAGATAATGGATGCCACGTCTTCCCGATCACTAAACACTTTCTGACCATCAATGTGGTACCACAGTGTTTACCTTGTAAATTATTTCTGACGGTAGATACAAAAAATTTGTCAAGAGCCGTTGCTTTTCTCTCGAAAAGTTTACCAGTTCATATCTTCAATACGTTCCAGTAAATTTTCACCATAATATCTCCAACAGGACCTGGTATCAGCTAAACGATAAATTCTAGGCACCGTAAAGGATAGACCCGAATTAATTTAACAAGCAAAAATGACATAGTTTTTTTTGTAAAAATACATCAGTGACTACGTATCATATCTAAAATTTTGTTCTATCTGGTACAAAGTCACCCCATTTTAATATTATTATCTGGAACAATAAATGGTATGAATAAATTGAAATTTTTCTTTTAAGTAGTATGAGTAAACCGTAAGTAATTATTATATAATAAACCCTTCAATAAAATGTATTAAGCTCATAAAATAATTGACGAGGTTACTCTCCTATAAAAAAACCACGTCCAAATTTGAACTATTTTTCTTTGCCAGCTCAAGCCGTAATAATCAAAACCACGAGCAGAACGGAGTTGCCGTTTGGTGTGTTCAACTTCCTAGAATCAACTATTGGTTAACGCAACTGAAAAAAAACACGCCAACATTTAATTTAACAGAATTCTTTAAAGCGGTGCATGGTGCCCTCTGTGGTCTGACGTCACCCCAAGTGCCTGTATATTAGAAACTACTCTAACTGGCGTACTAATACCGGCATAACGCTGAATAAATCTCAGCCTACGACGCGCCTTGGAGCGCAGTGAAGCGAGAGGGGGCTCGGCCGCTTCTGTAGGCCCTCGCGCCGCGCCCGCCGCGTCGCCCACGCCCGCCACGCCACGCCGCGCCACGCCACGCCACGCCGCACCGCGCCGCGCCACGCCGCGCCACGCCACGCCACGCCGAGCCGCGCCGCGCCACGCCGCGCCACACCACGCCGCGCCACGCCACGCCACGCCGCACCGCGCCGCGCCGCGCCACGCCACGCCATGCCACGCCACGCCACGCCACGCCACGCCGCGCCGCGCCACGCCGCGCCACGCCACGCCACGCCACGCCCGCCACGCCACGCCACGCCGCGCCGAGCGCCACGCCGCGCCGCGCCACGCCACGCCGCGCCACGCCACGCCACGCCGCGCGCCACGCCGCGCCACGCCACACTAAGCGCCGCCACGCTCACCGCCGCCGCGCCACGCCACGCGCCACGCCGCGCCACGCCGCGCCACGCCACGCCACGCCACGCCGCGCCGCGCCACGCCACGCCACGCCACGCCACGCCACGCCACGCCACGCCACGCCACGCCCGCGCCACGCCGCGCCACGCCACGCCACGCCACGCCACGCCACGCCGCGCCGAGCCACGCCACGCCGCGCCGCGCCACGCCACGCCGCGCCACGCCACGCCACGCCGCGCCACGCCGCGCCACGCCACGCCACGCCGCGCCACGCCACGCCGCGCCACGCCACGCCACGCCACGCCACGCCACGCCACGCCACGCCACGCCGCGCCGCGCCACGCCACGCCCGCCACGCCGCGCCACGCCATGCCATGCCATGCCACGCCGCGCTGCGCCACGCCACGCCGCGCCACGCCCGCCACGCCGCGCCACGCCACGCCACGCCACGCCACGCCGCGCCGCGCCACGCCACGCCACGCCACGCCACGCCACGCCACGCCACGCCACGCCGCGCCGCGAGCGACCGGGTGCGCGCGCGTACGTGGTCCAGCTCTCCGCCGCGCCGCCCGCGCGCCCCGCCCACGTGTCCATGCGCTGCGCCCAGGTGCGGGCGGGCCCACGTGTACCCGCGCTTGCGCAACGCCCGCACCTGCGCCGGCCGGGGCCCCGACGCCGACACACGCTGGGCGAAAGGAAGACGCCGTGGACACTCGCCGCTGGGGTCGCGGGCACAGCTTCCTCACAGTCGCCCGGCAAACGCGCACTACTCTTTACCGAAGCCGAGAAAGAGCTGCTTCGAGGGATTTGACATGGAATGCAGCTGAGTCTGCAGATATTTACGGAGTACGATTGGGGCCCCTTTGATAGACCAGGAGCTGGAGTAATTTCCTGTCAAGAAAGGAAGCTCTGACATGGATTAATCGTTTGATCATTAATTTTCGATGGGTATTTTTTTTCAGATTTTACTGTTCTATTCTTGTAATTCTGAAATTATTATAAATCTGAATCACTAGAAATGCAATGCTGTCAGTTAATTTTTAGTAAACGCGAAATAAAATAAACGTCCAGCGGTTTCTCGAACTATATTCAGTGAAACTCCAGTCATCTATTCATACATTACAACAAAATATCAATATTTTCAATTTAATCTTTATTAAAATGACTTGCCGCTTAAAGACAATAAGGGCAAAACATGTACTGAGTTTGATGAACAGGTATTTTGTTTTTATTTCTCAAGACTAATTTAGAACTAGAATGCATAAGAAAGAAAGAATAAAATGCATATTCCATCTGGTAGCCAAGATCTAAAAGACATTCTAACGAATAAGTCGTCTAGGCCGGAGCTGTAAATTTGAAAGATTCTAGAAACCTTCAGAATATTTAAAATATCATTTGTTGCATTTTATTTGTAACAAACATTTACGAGAAGTTACAATCCAAAGAGTTATGAACATTACAATGACATACAAAATTTTTATCCCAATGCAACCTTTAGGTGTCCTTTTAGGCCCCTGCTTCCAGGAGAATATTATCAGAGAATTGATGCAACGGCAGTTATCTAAACAAATGTGGGATAATTCTTTATTTGGTTTTCAAAACGAGACAGAACACGTATATTTGAAATTAGATAGAATACAAGTAAAATTGTCAAATATTATAAATCTATTTCCATCGGCGCATGGAGGGCGTGTAATCTTAAAGACGACTGTGACTGCACGTGGCTTTGGCCAAGCGGGCTGGCCCCGACGCCCACAGCGCGTTCGGCCGCCGCCGCCGCCGCCACCCAGCGCACGTGCGCCGCGGCCGCGCTCCCGCCCTGCGGATGGGCGGCGGGCGATTGGGGCGATTGTTGGGCGAGACTTATTAGGCCACTTGGAATACGCCGCGGACCTGCTTTCTTCTGCTCCTCTCTCGTGAGTTATAACACTAGCACATCCGTAAGCACCACCACCACACGAGGCTGAAAAGTGTTTTCTGTCTGCTGTGCAACAAAATCCAGTGTCCGTCCGGCTTTCCAGCTGATCGCCCGTCAGTCTTTCTGTCTGCCAGCCGTTCGTCTGCCTCCCTGTTTATCTGTACACCTTTCTATTTTTTAATAGGAGCAGAACTTTCGTTCCACTCGAATCAGGCATATACATGTATTGCATGTAGTATTATTATTCGTATGCAGGAAAGTGCTATAAATCAATCCATCTAATGCAATGACTACAAAATAGGAAAATTGACTTTTTGACAGGCCTCTGCTACAGTAACAGAACGAATTTTTTTACTCGCCGGAATCTCTTACGATTTTTCGGTCTTGAAAAATTAACCAACCGCAGACAAGGCCTCAGGAACTTGAGAATAAAAGCTAATTACAATTGCTATGAATTATGGTGGCATCACAGAGGCGGTGAATGACAAGATGCAAGATGTAAAACTGCAACACTACTAAAACCACAATAATCTTCTCAAATTATTCAAATCTACTGGGTTATTGAGTTTATTCTCAAATGTATAATACACGATCTGCATTTTAGACGCAGAAAACGTTAAAGATCTCATTACTTGATACAATTTGAAATTCTGAAGAACTCGACTCTTCCTTTAGTGGAGACACGCGTGTAGCGTTCTGACCCTAACAAAGATGCCCCCACTTCCCTCAAAATCCCCACTGGCTTCATCCTGAAAATTGGATGCAAGAGTTTCAAAAAATTAAATGATCTTTCGCTGATGGAAATACAATCTCGTGCATATCATTCTATCTTCTCCTTGCCACCCTTTCAAACTCCTTACACTTCCTAGATGCAATTATGGTCACTGTACTTCTAATACGTTGTACGCCAACATCTGTTAATCTTATTGTCGATCCCAGAAATGTTCAAAACGTTAGCTGTCTCATGTAGTTTCTCACACAGAACAATCCAGTTTTGCATTTCACGTAATATGATAGAGCAATGAGAGCCGAATTAACTTTAAACATATGTAAAAGTAATTTATTTCCATACCAAAATTACCTGATATATTTAATTTAACGCGTTCGGAAAAATACTCTGCTTCTTGTTTTGATTCCGATCCCCCATGTGTAAAAATAAGCCAACATAGAGCAAGAATCGTGTTTTCCATTTGAAACCCACGAATTTCAGTGCAGTGACATCATTTCTTTTCGTCCTACTCAAGCCCGAAGGCTCTTGACCCGTTTTACGTCACATGAGCGCGATCACGTGGGCTGCGCCTCCCCTCCTGCTCGTCCTCCTTCAAATATCGCGCTGGTCACCGTCGGCGCTCCGGGTACACAAATCTACGACGCGAGCGCTTCTTCACCCGGTGCCAAGACGTTCTTCAACCGGGGCGCAGTGACGTCCGCGGCCCTTCTTCGCGCGCTTCGGCTCACGCGGGCGTTATCCGAGCGGCGGTGGCGGCGGTGGTGGCGATGGTGGCGGTGGCGGCGGTGGTGGCGATGGTGGCGGTGGCGGCGGTGGCGGTGGTGGCGGTGGCGGCGGTGGCGGTGGCGGCGGCGGTGGCGGCGGTGGTGGCGGTGGCGGCGGCGGCGGCGGCGGCGGCGGCGGCGGCGGCGGCGGCGATGGCGGTGGCGGTGGCGGTGGCGGTGGCGGTGGCGGCGGCGGCGGCGGCGGTGACGGTAGTGGCGGCGGTGGCGACGGTGGCGGCGGCGGCGGCGGTGGCAGTGGCGGCGGTGGCGGTGGCGGTGGCGGTGGCGGTGGCGGTGGCGGTGGCGGTGGCGGTGGTGGCGGCGGTGGCGGCGGCGACGGCGGCGGCGGCGGCCGCGTTGCGTCCGCGCAGAGTAGGCACATGCCGAAATTCCTGAGCGCAACTCTGCGGAAAGGCCGCCGCTGCCGCCGAGATGGAGGCGGCCTGCGAAACGCAGGCGGAGGGGCAAGCGGTGCGGAGTGGGCATGTAAGCCGGAACGCGCGGAGCTGGAAGCGACCGCGGCGACGGCCGTGACGATAATGACGAGCGGGAGCCCGGCCACGACGAAATCGGGCGTAGGAGAGATAATGGATCCGGATGGGCGATGGAGGCGGCAGATTTGATGTTGGAAATGGGTTTGGTAATGGTGGTTGCGGAACACACTGTGGTATTTTTCTTTAGAGTTGGCCGCAACATACGATAGGGGTTTGCGCAATTTTGGTTTGGGAATGTTTGTCGAAACTGAAAACGGAGGGAGTAATAGAACTGTGAGCAGGGGCATGAGAAGAAGCAGGTGTCTAGGAAGTGAGAATAACAATGGAACAATGAATATCCCGATTTGTCCCGAATAAAAAGGACGTCTTAACAGGCGACAAAGAAGTTCGTCCACGTGCCTGTGAAATATGTACACAGATGTACCACTTTTCTAACAGTCATAATGTCTCAGAAATGTATGCAAGAATTCTCATTTGTAATAAATAAATAAATAAAAACAGAGAGAGAGGGAGAGGGAGGGAGGGAGAGAGATAGAGATAGATAGATAGATAGATAGATAGATAGATAGATAGATAGATAGATAGATAGAGAGAGAGAGAGAGAGAGAGAGAGAGAGAGAGAGAGAGGGAGAGGGAGAAAGAGAAAGTGGGAACAAGGCAAAGAAATGAGCAGGCGACATGTTGGACAAGCACTTTTCCACAGCAATTTGACCAAACGATTCTAGAATAGTCTGGATAGGAGGTAAATGCAAGGAGGATAGGTCAACAGGTTGATCCACAAATCTGACGACTGGGTACTTTAACGAACGGCTGATCCGACAAGCACGACGTACGGAGGATTGTTCCCTAGATGACACGAAGAGCGAGAGTAGGATATCCGAACACAATTGGTGCAGGTGCAGAGATGATCGGGCCAGTGGGTGGGGGCGGTCGGTGTTGAGAGGAAGCGGGCTGGCCACCCCGCCGTGTCCCAGCGCGCGGGGCGATCGGGCCGGGGCGGGCCGGGCCGCGTAGCTGGGCGCGGGCCAAGCTTCCAGGTCCCGCGCGCCAACCGCAGCCGGGGCCGGGGCTGGGGCTGGGGCCGGGGTTCCGGGTTCGGGCCGGTGGGCGGGCCCCGCGCTAATTAAAGCAGAGGCAGCGGCCGCCGCCGCCACCGCGGCGCCCGCCGCCTGCTCCTGGCGTCGCGTCGGCGCGCGGCACCACGGCGCTGACGGATCCGCTGATTAGTTTTGCCAGCTACCGTATTTCACCAGGCCCTTTTTATATCTCGGGAATGTGGAAAATATGAGGATGCACGTGTTTGTGCGTGTATTTTGGGAAACCGTTGCTAAGATTTTGTACCCATTTCCAAGATATAAACAACACAGATTCTTTATACACGCTCAGCAATAGGCCGGAGCTGCACCTAAATCGCGAGTAAATAAACGTTTACTGACTATAAGATTGGTGATTATTCATAAATTTATTAGCTTACGGTTCTCATGAGCCAACATAAAGCGAATGACAAACAAGTACTAAATTGGCTGATTATTTGTGTTGCCGAGCAGCGGAGAATTTAAGCAGCTAGCAGGTGCCCGTGCGACGCGTGCAGAGTCGGTGAGGAAAAGCCACAGTAAAGTGTGCGCTGGGGACCGATGGGTGATAAAGGATAGGGATTAGTGAGGTGGGAATGCGGGCGGTGGGTTGGTGCGTTGCGGGCGGGGGATGGGCCGCGAGCAGATGGAACGGGACGAGACCAAGCACGGAGGTGGGCAAGCGGGTAGGCGGGGGATGGGCGGGCAGGTGGGGGCGGGTAGGCAGGTGGGCTGGGGGAGAGGCGAGGGCGGGTAGGCAGGCGGGCTGGGGTGGGAGGCGGGAGGTGGGCGGGGTGAACGGTCTGGGGCGGGTTGATGCGTTGTGGGCGGGTGGGGGGGGGTGGATGGGCCGCGAGCAGGAAACGGGAGGTGGGCAGGCACTGCGCTGACGACAGCCGCGAGGGGGCCGGCGGTCGGTGGGCGTTTCTGGTGGCGCCAGCGGGGCAGGCGCTCGTAAACAAACGGCGAGCAGTGCATTCCTTAGCCGCAGCGCAACATGTGTACGAACTCAATTCATTTTTGACGACAGGCTGCAAGGAGTGCGATTAGCATGCACTGGACATTCTCCAAAATATTATTTACCATTAAAATATTTATTTGGTACTTGTGCATTTTTAGGATGTAATTAATGTGTTGATGGAATCATGATATAGAAGCAATGAATTAGGCAAATGTACCTGTTTATCAGGGAGAAGAGGTCTAAACTACAAATCATTGTATGTATACATCAATGAGAAAGAGAGGTTTACGGCATTTTCTGTTATTAATTACAAAATACCTTCATTAATACTGGGACATTACTAACAGTAAATCAATGGTGTTATGGTAAAATATTCCATTCATAATAAATAAAATCGATATGTAAGGTGAAATTTAAGAGTTATATTCATGATTTTCATTCATATTAATGCTTAATTTAAGAAAATATTTTAAGACTTTCAAACACATCAAAATATGATATTTAAACACTAGCGCGAACAAAAAATAGAGTAATATATAAGAAAAGGTAGTGGTTTAAGCATCAATCTGGAGAAATAATGTTCATGATTTACTTAACTATATATTTATGAATCACAATCTCGCTTAGAAATTCACACGAAAACTTAAAACTATAATAAAAAATGTGGAAATGTACATTAAGTTGCATTAATGTATCACAACGACAACCTTCATCGTACATGAAATACGGTAATAAAATAGTATATTGAACATGTTAAACAAGATAACGTAAGCCGCTAATAGATTATTTACCTTTGATCATTTTATCCTGTGATAATTTATCTTTTACGCTTTGATTCCTTTTTGAATTGAATTCCCTTGAATGTTTTCTTGCTAAGATGCTACGCTAATGGAAGTTGTTCCGATGTGTAACAGTAAAGTGTACCGCTATCACTAAATTTCTATGATAGCAGATTCTCATTTCGTTTCGCATGTATTATCATTTTGCAACTAGTTAAGCGATACCAATAGATGGTACTTCGACATTACAAGTTGGAACTAGTTTCATTGCACACACTGCAGATCCTGGTGGATTATCGTATTCCGATATTTCTCTAACGTAACGCTGTATTTCACGCATGCGCATAGGCTCCCAAGTGGGCTCTTTAACGTAGACGCAATCCTGTTTCACGAGTTAAAAATTTGCTAAAAATAGAAAATCAAGTTAATACAATGTGGTTTAGGGTTTGGCACATACGGTAAAAACCTGAACCATCATCCTTCTTCGGTCACTTGCATCTACTGTTCGCAGAAGGTGCAATTACCACTTCTTGGAAGAAAACTACTAATTATTACTGGGAAGGACCCCTTCCTAATCCTTTCAATCCGTTCTCGAAGTTGAGGTGCGAAATCCTTCCTTTTCCCTGCTTGGCACGTTCCATGTAGTCACTTCTAGTGAAATTGTGAAAACACGAGGAATCGTAGAGGAAAGGAAATTGCTCTATATTAAAACAACAAACAATTCTTAGAAGTATATATAACTGAGCTTAATTATGAATAATTTCTCAATCGAAACCTCTGCTGAAGAGAATACTATATAAAATTATCCTCGTCTACTATACAGCACATTCTCTACATTCGTCAGATTTTACGAGTAAATTTCATTGCATTTAAACTCTTTTTTAATTTCGAATATTCTCATACTTTTTCTTCAATGACCAAAACAACATACGGATAATTGACTCATTTTGTGACACCAAGGGGTTTCCTAAACTACGGTACCCTTCATCAGGAATCTTTATTCATGTATTATGATTTTTTCTGAAAACTACGTTTCCCTAAATCCTAAGTTATGCAACTCCTACCTGAACATTTTTCAAATAGTTACGTGCATTAATGATTCTATTCATGTATGTTCAATATGTAATTTGAACTCTCATTACACTGAAGGTAGAAGTGAAGTGCATTACAAAATAGCATTCGAGCTCACAATTTTTTAGAAACTTCATGTACATAAAAATAATATAAGTGATGTAATACTAATATGATTATGTTGAAGTATAATTAACTAATGATCTATCACTATCACAAAGAGCTTCGATATACGTTTCTAAGTAAATGCCATGGCGGTTTACAAATGTCAGTCTTAAACTTATCTTCATCGGACAACAGTACTTCATACCCACTCTTCACCTGCTGTCACAACAGAGCGAACGAAGATACTAGTGTCCTCGCAACGAGGCCATGAGGTGCACTGCACGTGATATTGACAAAGCACTTTAAACTCCGCGTGTGAATAGCTCCATATCGGTGGCTTCACGGCCCCCTAGGGCAGATGGAAAGTTCCACTGGTCCAAAATCACTTCTGTGATAAGGGAGGCTGCGCCGTTGGTGGACAAAGGCTGGCAGAACTGATGATGACTGTTATCTCATAGTAAACGATTGGGTTAGTGATGTTGGTGTGTGTGTGTGTGTGAGGGGATACGAAGGTAGCTGCGTGGGTAGGTAGAATTAGTTGATAATGAGAGGCATGTGGCAAACGAGACAGTAGTCAACGTGTAGGAGGAGGAGTTGACGTTGCCACAAGCAAAGGGATCAGTGAAAAATAGTAATCGTCATAGAAACTGTGAAAAGTAGAAATATGGTTTGAGTAAGTTTATTACGGAAAATGTATTAGATGTAGTGGGAGTGTTGAAGTGGTGACTACGAGAGATTTGAGATGGGTCTCTTACTTTGTCGCAGTTTCTTCTTTCTGATATTATTTTGTTGTTATAGATAAATTTAAAAACAATTATGTGCAGGTAAAGTGTAGTTTCATGTAATCGCCTTTTTAAGCTCTCTATCAATGAAAATATTTTTTCCTACCATATTACACCATTTTATACAACAGAGAATCGTGAACTATGAAATAAATTTATACATTCTTTTGTGAAAATGAATATTGTTTCTTCGAGCGAAAAAATCCTATTTCATTTGGAAATGACATAAAGGCAACAGTCCCATATTGTAAATTAATACCATGACTTGAATTAATACCGTACCTAGTGACTACCTGAGTAAATTTGTCGAAGTTAATCACCTGGAAAAACAGTGTGGTTGAATCAGCTAATTGACAAGAGGAGGTATTCAATGGATTCTGACGGGGTGGAGAGACATCTGGCGCCAACCTACACGTCGGGTTACGCCTTTTCCTCTCCCCCAAGGGGCACCGACCCAGCTGGGACAAGTCCAAAGCTCACGACACGTGTGGTAGTGTAATGCATGCATGTGTGCGTGTAGAGGGGAAAGGAGGCTACAAATAAATAATGATGATGGGAAGAGCTCGCGCGGCTCGCGTGGCCCGTTGGCTTAAGTACTACTCCGACATTCGCGTAGTGTTGGATTGGAGAAACCACGAAAAAACACCGATCCGAACAGCCGGCCGGTAGAATTGCACCAGACAGGATTCTACGGATTTCCAGTTAACGACGTTGCAGAGGTAACTGTGGCGCCGCGGAGCTATCGCACTCGGCTTGACGCGGCGGGGACAGCAGCTGCTGGACCAAGCACCACGGAGGAGGCATCTCGGCTGGGAGTGATAGCGCGGCGGGGCGGGCGCGGGCGCGGGCGCGGGCGCGGGGCGACGCGGCGTGAGAGAATAAATATTGTCGCGGGGCGATAGCGGGCGACGCGGCAGATAGCGGCGCCAGCGCCGCGGCAGACGCTGTGGCGCGGCGCCGCAGGGCAAGGGGCGACGCGCCGTCGAGGCCGTCGCTTTCATGGTCACGTTACGTGATACCTGCCAGCCACAGCCACGTACTCGGGCCTCCTCCACCGGGCGAGTGAAATGGGCCACAGATAACTGCGGCGCGGCGCACGGAGCAGCACACAATTCTGCCCCTTGTCTTCCCGAAAATCGCACACACCACGCAAGTATTTCTTCAAACGTTATTGTCAACACAGAGGGTTACGGTACTCAATATAAAACATTTGTTGTTATTGTAGTTAATATTTAAGAGAAATGGGTAATACAATTTGAATATAGATCCATATTTGTAACAATATTTGTCTTTCTTGTTCATTTACGTATACGTTACACTGTTGGAGATAAGTACGAATTATTTAGAATATGGCTTGATGGCTGATACGTGAATAAACTACTTTGTATCATCCCGATAAAGATAAACCATCGTCAAGACAAAAGCGTTTACAATCCTTTGTCAGTTTGACAATTCCCCTTTATGGCTCCCCGGAATCCCCATTTTACTCTCTCGAATACATAGTACTATATACGGAATATACACGTAGTAGAGATAAAAAATTATGTAAAGATACTAAAAATCGGGGCAAGACTGATGGAAACACACCTTTTGGGATTCTCTGATACCAAAAAAGTGATGTATTTTAAATTACCTGACCGTCGGCTAACTAGCGTAGAAATTTTACAAAAACAGATATTCCGCCATCGATCTAGGCGATGTCGCACACCCTGGAATTTAAAAGTTCTTTTTAAGTTTTTTTGGAGGGGGTATTTATATAATAATTTTTACATTTTTTTCCGAAATTTCCTCAAAAATTACTTCAATTTCCCCCCTCTAATGTAACAAAGTGTGCTTAGAAAACTCACAGGGCTTTCACTTGTACAGAATGGCTTCAATAGCATAAGGTTTTCACTTACTTTCACAAACGTCTGAACTTTCAAAATTTAGGAAAGTTCACAATCTATCCTGCAACCACATTATTAAAGATTTTTATTGCAATTTAATCCTCAGTTGTAGATCATTAAAGAATTTCATGTTTGATTTTTCTCAAAATATAAGTCGTTTTCGCGTAATTTTCAGTGGACACGAGACAATTTTCCAGAAAAAGATAATCATTTTTTTATCAAATTCCAACGTTTTGCTATTACTTTTTGTAAGGATAGATCACAATACACTGAGATATATGGTAAAAGTGCCATTTTCAGGGTACCAAAAGGCCATCTTTGAATAAAAATAATTTACTCATTTGCATTGAATTGCTTCTCAGTTGTTAAATGAGACAAAAGCAATAAAAAAATTGCGACCTAGTGAGGGAGGTGGGAAGCCTAGCAAGATAAGACTAACAAATTAAATCAACATCAAATCGAAGCTTTGCGTTTCGGTGGACGTCACGTACCATTTAAAAAGGAACACAACATCATAGACACAAATGAGAGATAAAATCCAAATTCCCAAGCAAACAACTATCCTATGAGTGAAAACACACGCAACTTTTCTACAAACATTTCCCATTAACCTGTTGAAGATAAATTTCCGGGTTTTTGCTCCAATGAAAATCACACTTACGTGGATTAAGACACTCTTCTGTATTCTTAAATAGAAAAATAAGGAACAGTTTACATGAAACTTCACTGTTGTCTTATTTTTACGATTCAGGGGCAGACTGACTTGTTGTCCCACCTAGGAATGCAGCAAACGAACGTGTCCTACATTAGACTTGAAGAAATTAAGCATGGAAAATAAACTACTTAATTTATTAAAAATTGTTTTATTTGCATGCATAGGTATCGCAAGAGATAATTTTCAATAACTGCAAATGAAGCCATCTCATAAATAAAATAATTGTATTTTCCAGTGACCCCTTCGATATTTACTGGATCCACGCCAATTTAATCCCGTAACTCTCACAACAGCAACACTTGGGAATCACAGTAACCTTTTAGTTACATACAACTCGGTTTATACTTCATGTTCTGGAAAACACATTTTTATAACTTCCTCGCAATTGAAATTGACTTATTTTGAAAGCGACTCCCACGAGCAACGGAGAGCCCCAGAACAAAGAGAACAACTAAGACCAGAAACAATACTTTCCACACAGAATAACCGCATCGCCTCACCCGGCAAAAGGCATTGGAGTCCTCGTCTTTCTTTGTAAAGAAAGAGAGGATGATTTAATGCTTAAAAGATTCCACATAAAGCTTCCGAGAGAAGAAAACTGAAGAGGGTGGACTCTACCTCGGCCGCCGAGAGCAGGCACGCGGCGGCGGAGGGGCCCAGGTCGCGGTGGCAACGCATTCGGCGCGCGTTACGACGTCGTTAATACCCGCGGCGGCGGGGGCGGATGCGGCGAAGGAGGAGGAGGAGGAAGAGGAGGAGGAAGAAGAGGAGGAGGAGGAGAAGGAGGAGGGAGGAGGAGGAGGAGGAGGAGGAGGAGGAGGAGGAGGAGGAAGAGGGAGGAGGAGGGAGGGAGGCGAAGAGGAGGAGGAAGGAAGAGGAGGAGGAGGAGGAGGAGGAGGAGGAGGAGGAGGAGGAGGAGGAAGAGGAGGGGGAAGGAGGAGGGGCGAAGGAGGAGGAGGAGGAGGGAGGAGGAGGAGGAGGAGGAAGAGGAGGAGGAAAGGAGGAGGGAAGGAGGAGGAGGGAGGAGGAAGGAGGAGGGAGGAGGAGGAGGAGGAGGAGGAAGAGGAGGAGGAGAAGAGGAGGAGAAGGAGGAGGCGGCGAAGGAGGAGGAAGAGGAAGAGGAAGAGGAGGAGGAGGAGGAAGAGGAAGAGGAGGAGGAGGAGAAGGAGGAGGCGGCGAAGGAGGAGGAGGAAGAGGAGGCGGCGAAGGAGGAGGAGGAGGAAGAGGAGGAGGAGGAGGAGGAGGAGGAGGAGGAGGAGGAGGCGAAGGCGGCGAAGGAGGAGGAGCAGGCGGTGGTGGTGGTGGCGACACTCCATGGCCCGGGTGGGGGGAGGGTTGAAGGGGGTAGGTGCCCCAAAGAGAAGAGTGCGCGCGCCTCGCCCAGCGCTACCTTGGGAAGGGCGCGCCCATAAATGTCGCCGGGCAGCCCGTTAAAAGCGCTTTATGCCGCTGTAAATTAGCTGCGCTCGGGGAACCGAACGCGCGCCCGCCGCGCCGGTCGCGCTGCCGAACGCAGCGATGGTGTCGGGGGCGGTGGGACGGGGGACCGGGGGGACGGGGGCGTGCTCGGAGGAACCCATTTGCGCACAGAGCACGTTCAAGGAAATGCCTGAAAAAATGGCGCTCCCAAGGGCCCTGTTCATCTGGTCAGCCGATTTGTATTGAGTTAAATACAGTTTTTACAAAATTAAACATAAATTTACATTAATGGCGAAAACTGTTGAAGCACAACTACGGGAGTTATCAAACTAAAGTGGGGTTGAATCTCCTATAACATACGAATGATTTTGCCTTGAGTCTGTGATAGCAATGGAAATAGCTGAACACCATGCTCTCCATAATATCACTAATTCATGAACGGGACATCAATAATTAATGATTCAACCGTAAATAATTCATAACACTTAAAGAAGACAGGTACTGCAAGTCTCTGCTTCTACAATATAATGAACTATTATTTCAGAAATAATCCATCTTTATATTATGTTACGGTAAAGTGCCGATCAACACAACATATCATTATGGCAATACTAATCTATCATAGTATCAATTTCAACATAAACCAGCCCTTTGATCCATTAGTGAATGGATAATATGATAGACCCAAACACCACCGACAAAAATTAAGAAAACATACTTCTCTTACAGGCCGGTAAGGCATCCTTCGAGACACCATAAGCTGTTGATCTATCTGAGACCATGCCACTTGTACTTCGGCAGCCAAATGCTCCCCTTGCTTACGTCAAGCTTCCCCACTAAATGCAAGGCACAGTAGAATCGAAAACGCCCAGGACGCTGCTGGGGCCACATCCTATCCTCAGTCCTCTCCCATCTGCGGGAGGCCCGTCCCGCCGCACCTCTAGGAACCTAGTTTTCCCGGAACTCAGCATGAACTTTTGCCCGTGGCAGTGTTCCTGGAGCACTGGGGATTGGGGCATGACTGCCTTACGTTCTGCGGAGCAGTGAACTGCTTGGGCGCCGTCCAGATCTACGCTCGCATGGGGCTTTGCAGGCGGAGGGGTTGAGTCGCACAGTGATCAGAAAAGATACAAATACTGCAGGGCGTTTTCGCTCATTTCCGAGAAAAGATTAAGGTACGAAAGTAAAACACGCATAACATGAACAAATCAAGAGACATAATAACCATCAGGACAAGTGGGGAAGATATAGTATAAGTTACCCTAAATGATTTTCTGAGCAAACATTAAGTAATTATATTGCATATTGTTTGTCTTAAGCTTTGTATGATGTCAAATTGCTTCCAGAATCACATTCCTTTTATTCAATTGGTAATTATGACCACAACAAAATGTTAAGGTAAAAATTAACAATAAGAAGGTCAACTCTTTTCCCGGGACCCACAAGTCTACCATTAGAACGCCAATACAATGATAGATTCATGATATATTTCCTTTTGTTATTGATAGACAAAGACAATATTGTGGTTGATATTTATCGAGCATCAACTGTATGAACAGACAATTTCGAAATAAATATTTGACATCAGTAAGATGATGAAAATAAATAATTTCTCTCTTCTGGAGTGATTGATGTAATGTACTTTCGAAAAAATGCAATTTCTTTCGGAGTTTATTGTTGTATTTTATTTATAGCTGTATTTTAAGACGGACAAATGATTAAAGTTGAGTGCGTGGAATTGTGCTATTTCGTCATACATAATTCAACAACTCCATCTCGTAAGTCATTCAGTGCCTCAGACTACATTTCCACAATGACAAGCATTTGGAGGCTAACAGTTTTTAGTTCTCGCCCAGGGCACCTTTAGCCCCATTTCGGGTCTGCGTGCGACGCAGCGAGACGGGATCTCGCCCGCAGCCTGCCATTCTGGTTTTGTGGTTCCTCCAAGGAGTAAATGCCACTCAACCGTAGATGTATGATGCTGTCGTTATGCAGACAATTCGTTTCTCCGCGGTAAAGCAGTTTTTTATGAGGTTCAAGTTGCGGGTAACCCAGGAGCACACTTTGTTCGTTGAGCGGATGCATCTCTCGAGGCTTTCAAATAACGAATATAGAGTTCGTTAATTATCTGTTCACACAGATGATACTCAATATCATTTTCTTCTTCAAGGCTTCGTTTAACAGAGTTCACTTAAAATGTATATTGGTTGTTCTCAGCAATATTGTGATACACACAATACTTTAAAATTATATTAAACGTAAAAAAAATCTAAAGAATATGATCCTAATTTTGGCTTGAATATCCGAGTTGGAGTATTCCTGACAAAAAATAATAAATCTACTAGAGTTCATTTTCAGTCTCTGCAAGCGAGTATAAGTCACAAATAATGAAGAAAAAAATATACGTATCGCACACGTAATATTTATTTTTCTGTGGGAACAAGTCAGCAAACTTAATAGGTCCAGGTCCTTATAAGGTCCAGAATTAACTCATAATGTCTTTCTTAAATCACACAGTCTTTGTACCATTATCGCTCCCAGAAATAATTTCGGACTCCCTGAGCCACGGACGGCAGCACACAACCCGAATCTTCTGGATCAGACCGTGAGGAAAAATATGGGAGAAAAGGAACAATATTTTCTCTATGTCATACTCTCATTAATATCTTTAATGACTAATTAGTCAGTTAAACGCCATCACAATCGCGCATTATTTGAAGCAAGTACTATTCTGTTCCACTCTATAAGTAAAGCGGTCACAAATATTTAATGTATTTTGAAAACACACTCGCATGCTCTTAGCTGGAGCGTTTTCGGTCGGTTTAATTTCTTTTTAATATATTCTCACAAGTATAACAAATGTGTAACTTTTCTTTTACATTACCTTCACATGTATGCTGTTTTTTTCTAAACTAACCAGTTTTTCAGTCCTAATTTCATTTGAATACAAAGACTGTATTACTCCAACAGGGACTCCATGCCGCAGCGACAAGAGGTTAAATGCAGCTCTGTGAAAGCCCTTTGACTCCTGGTCGGCGATATTAATCGGTTTACACGAGCGCGCCGACGGGACACGCCGCGAATTTTAAATTGTCTGGCGGCGGCGCGGCGAACTAATGGCTGGAGGCGGGGCGTGGGAGAGGACAACGACGCACAGTGCCTCGAAATGAAACCAAAGACGCGTTGCAGTTTACTGGTTCGAAGCCAGTATTCAACGAACAACTAATTAGAAATTAAATGTTGCGTATAAGTCATCGGAAAGGGATCGGGTGGTCTAATGAGTATAAGTGCAAGACTTGTTCTACTTTAGTGTTCCTGTTTACTCCGTAAAAATAGTGTCAAATACGTAAAATAGAATGCACAAGGAGAGAATTCAATTCTTTATAAATGTTTGAATGGAATTGTCAGTTCTAGAATAATAAGATTATTGATTTAGTTATT
This sequence comes from Teleogryllus occipitalis, assembly GCA_011170035.1. Taxonomy (NCBI): domain Eukaryota; kingdom Metazoa; phylum Arthropoda; class Insecta; order Orthoptera; family Gryllidae; genus Teleogryllus; species Teleogryllus occipitalis. The sequence goes on along the minus strand of BLKR01001177.1, from coordinate 234,656 downwards.
TAATAAGAAAAACCCCAAACGATTTATATATTTTCTAACTGTTAAAATCATTTGGGACCACACTGTACGTCATATTGGATTTCAAGTGTCTGTTAATATTTCATACGTACGTATAAACACTTAAGCTCGAGAAGAAACTCAAAAAATCCTGTACACCGAAGCTCCATCACCCCAGGCTCAGGCTAAGTGGACATCCGGGTAGAGTATTTTTCATGTAGCTTTATTCTACTGAGCCGATCTACCCGACTGAGTGAAGGAAGATTCTTTTTCACCGCCTACTTTCTTTCTTCTAGCCCTCATTAATTCTCAAACAATCACAGGGTTTTGACAATCGAACACCAAAAAGTATTTTCCTCGTGGGAAGAACAAACTGACTTCGATATACAGTTATCTACTTCAAAATAAATTTAGCAGACACTGTAATGCATTCAAACACAAAAGACAACCCGTTTACGTAACGTAGTTTCCGAGTGGGTCAAAGAGTTTTTTATAATTAAAAACATAAATGTTTCACATTGATCGCTACAGCGCTGCGTTTCTGGCGGCATATAAAAACCAATATGACGTACCATCGACCCAGTTTTCTTATTTCTTAAGACTACAAATCTATTTATTTCCATCTCATGGTTAGAAATGTCAATGGATAGGTCTTGAACTCAATGGAATACAAACAAAAACACCCGAAATCCAATAAGATTTAACAGCATGGTCCCAAATAATTCCAACGGTTAAAAATATATAAATCCGTCGGGATTTTTGTCATTAACTAAATAGAGCAATAATCCTTTTATTTTAATTCCTCAACCTATTTCCTCGGCGTGCTTGGCTTTTGGCGCATTTCGTGCCAGTGTGTGGCGTTCGCGGACGAATGGCCGAGTGCGGCGTGGGCGGGGCCTTGGAGGGGCGGGGGCGGGCGCGCTGCGTGAAACGGCAGCCGCGCTCATTTGCGTGCCGCGGCGCCGGCGGCCGCGACCGCTCGCGCCCACGCGCGCCCGCGCTATTCATAGCCGCGCGCATAAATCACAACGGAGGCGCAAAACGAGACGCAAAAGACCCGAAATGAACGCCGCCGCCGCCGCAAAGCGCGCGCGCGCGAGCGCACGCCGCTCCGCCGCCGCCGCCGTCGCGAGGGAGGGTTTCCGGGGCCGGCGCGGGCGCGCGCGTGTCCGCGAAGGGCCAGGCCAGTAGTGGCGGATCCAGGAGGCGGGGGTAGGCATGGGGGCCATGGCTCCCCGAAAAGGCCTCCAGGTTTTGTTTGTTGCCTTCTTTTATTTGAAAAAAAAAATTAATATTTACGTTAGAAATATATAATTATTTAAAAATAATATAATGTAATAATTTAATTAAAATAATATAATAATATTATTAAACTAATATAATAATATTATTAAACTAATATAATAATATAATTAAAACAATGTAATATAATAATATAATTAGTATAATTAATATTTTAAGCATAATATTATACAGGCGAGGGTGGTGTTTTGGGTTCTTTGTATGGTCATCCATTAACCCCCTTCGTTTTTTTCCTGCTTGTGAATTCTCTGAGCAGCCCGGGATCAGATGCACCGGAATGTTAGCTTGTTTTGGAAGACGGCTTCTGAATTTTCCTGTAGCTCGAAGAGCTCCTAACACATAAAGAGTAAACCGAATATAAAATTCACGAAAATGGTACTTACTCCTAATCATCCATTATAATGAAATATTATTTAAAAATTTCGTTATGCACAATATTTTAAGTAGATACTAGAAAGAAGGACATTGAAGTATTTTGAAGAACAAAGGAATGTATTTTTTCTAGGATGATGATACTACTAATAAGCGCGTGGCATTGCTACAGGATGTTTTCTGAAGTAATACTTCCTTTCTTTTCCTTATTTTAAAACACGACACATCTTGATAATTGTATTATTACTCCATCAAATTAGGTCAAGAATTATTATGGGAATTTTTATTACTATGAAAGTGAACCAGGACATCTTTTTTCAAGCCTGTTATCTTCACACCTGATCAGAGAAAGGAGAAGTGAGATTTTCAGTAGTTGACTTCCAAGAAGGATTTAGGACGTGTAACAAATTACTGGGCGTAACTCTTGAAAACAATGTGTCCGTAACATTCTCGTATCCACCCATGGAATTAGTCTTTGTTTACGTTTTGAGAGGAGACACAAAGCCGACCAGAAACAATCTGGGGGCTTCACAATAAAGCAGCAGTAGTATTTATCACCTTTTACATAATCTCATGAATACGATACAACAAAAATGCTAATGAAATCTATGTTCGCATTTTTTCAGTAAACTGGGATCCTCGAGAAAAAAAGTTTTCAAATGCTCACGTGAATTACGGGAAACTGAGATACACCAGTACCGATACGACAATATATCATAGAATTAATGATTATTACGAAAATCGAGATAAAAATAACTTGGATATTGTGACGCTGAATAACTTGAATTTGAATTTCGATTTCGTAAATTGAATAAAATTCCTATAAAGAGCTACAAATAAATAAATGCACCTTCACAATCTCGCAGAATGCTGTTGTTTACACGTAATATTGCGAAAGCGATCTGAGAACTTGAAATGCAGTGACATGTATCGCAACGTGCGACGCGGAAACGATGTACTCTTGAGACATTCTAATGCAGGTGGGCTGCGCGCAGAGACAAACATCCTGATGGTAAATAATGAACATTTGTAAGTGACAAAGGCGTGAGAAAAATAACTCTAAGCATCTCTAAATAACTCTGGCAGAGTCATATCCTCTTTCTAAAGCGAAAATATACACAACTTTTCGTGTTCTTCAGCATCCCACCAATAGTGCAATATATAAAACCAACACACTTTCTCCTTTCACATCTTACCCCACTGTGCTCTTAAGTGAAGAGAGAGAAGTGAAGAGAGAGAGCTCAGAAGAGAAAGAAGAGAGAGAGCTCAGTGAAGAGAGAGAACCACTATTTGCGATGTTCTTATGTTCCACCGACGCAAATCGTCTATGTCAGTATGCCGGTAACCCACGGGGTACATCTTTAAAGCTGAGCTCGATTTCTGTGACTGCAAATACCACAACGGCGACTAGTGACACAAAAAAGAGGAGAGAGATCTGCAGAATACAAATCATTTGCTAGTTGATCTCCGCACAGGCCTAAGAATGTCCACAATAGTATTGGTCAACTGTCATTGAAGAGCAGAAAAATTTAACGTAAAATTATTTGAACACGCTACAATTTAGGTTAAAAACTAGTTTAAACATATACCCAGTCTTAAAAAGTTTACAGAAAACTGATTGAAAGTTGTAAAATTATCTACTATTGTCATTTCCGTACCACATTTTGGAAGTCGCAGAAAGGTTTATGTAAATGGACATAACGAGTGAACTTTTGTGTTCTGTTAGAAATCATATCCATCTTTCTTGTAATAATAATGATAATTTTAGATTCTTCATACCTCATTCTTCCTTTTACAGGCCCTACACGCAATGTCGGTTCCATTCAAGACTTGCATATTTTCTTTCACTGATCGAATTCATTTCCTTGTCACAGCCGGTCGTTGTCTGTTGTCTCGGGAACCCTAATTAGGAACCCCGCCTGAGATGCACGGCCTAATGCGGCCAAGCCCCAACGCCGGCGCTGTGACGCAAGTGAAGCGCGAGGACTCCGACTAGGGCCGCGGGGAAGCAAATGTGACGGGGGCCGGTGAAGCGCCGGGCGGCAGCTGACAAATAGCACGTTCCTCCCCACCCACCCCTCCCGGCCCGTCGCCAAGCACCTGCTTTCCGCGTGCCACTGCCAACTGGATCATTTTCTGGGAAGGCACCGCGCGGGCGCTCGGGGGCCACTTGGCGGAAAATATTGGCGGGAAACAGGGGGAGGGGACATCCACAGCCGAAAATTCTCGACGCCCGCAGCTTTGTCCCGTTCAAGTTAAAGGTTTCGAAAGATAACAGCTGTCGTGGGCGAGCATTTTAATGGGATTATTAAAAATGCAGTTACGAAAATTATAACAGACAACAATTCAGCTTATGATTGGTTCTAACACGTTTCTATTAGCGCAATAATAATCAAAATAATGATAATAATAATAATAATAATAATAATAATAATAATAATAATAATAATAATAATAATAATAATGTATTTCGCGTTACTGGGTCGGTAGTCCCACTTCGCCGGCCAGGTACCGTAGCCCCATGCCTGGGACTAGTTAAATTCCCATGCTTGGAGGTAAGACCGACATGAGGGGAACATGACGTATTCTCTTCACCGTAACTAGCAAGATACGCCTGCTTGAGCTTTTCCTCGTCACACAGCTACAGAAACTGGGACGATTTTAAAGAAAAGCTGCAACTATTTTGGCCACGACCGGAAATCGAATCCGGGACCACAGCATGGGAAGGTAGTACGCTGCCCATGAGCCATCCCAGGGGCATAATAACAACAACAACAACAATAATAATAATAATAATAATAATAATAATAATAATAATAATAATAACAATAACAACAACTTAAAGCCTGCAGCAGCAAAAATGCTTCTGGACAAAACCTTACAAAATGTTTTTCCACCATGAAGCACGTTAAAAAACAACACATAAAATACTCAGGTATAACACTGCAATGAACTAAATATTTTAACAGAAACCGCCTTCACGAATACTGCAATACATTTCGTATTTGAAAAACGGAATTTTTGAGTTTTTTGAGGTGTATTTAAACACATAAAACAAGTGTATTAAAAAAAGAAATACTTAAAATGCTTTAAATGCCGATGAAGATAACGAGGATAGTTTCTTTTTGTTTGATTCTGCAAGTGAATGGACGTCACAGAAGCAAAAATAAATTCTCTTTTCAGCTGCTGAATTTGAATTCTCTTTATTTTTAATGATAAATCATAACCATAAAAATGCTGGGCAATTACTCAACAAAAAAAAGCGTTTATTTCTTACACCATTATGTTCATCCGCGCCAGTTCACCGACTGATTTCCTTTGTAGGTTTTATACATTCGCCAACTAGGGGTTTATAAAAGGAAATATCGTTTATTTGAGTTAGACATATTTTTGATATCGTTTTATATTTCAAAGTGTTTATACACACATACTACAGCTAGTTATTGTTCAGAAATGTATGACTGTCAATTAGTAATTTATTGTAGTTAACAACTACAATGTATTGTTGCAATACTACATTTGGAATACAAAATTATTGTTTTTTCTGTATTTTGAGTATTTGAAGTATTTTGAATACGTATGTATTTAGCAATTAAAACTTAATGTATTTTGCGTATGCATTTAAATACTTATTTGCAAAGTAGTTTGGTAAAGTGTTTAAGTATTAAATTTAAAGTATTTTGCCCAACCCAGAATGTAATTGAGAGTACAGCAGAAATCAGTTCAATGCTATTAATCATACAGCCACGTCTACAGTGACAGAATAACTAACGTGGAAATGCCATATTAAAGAAATTGCCAATAAAACATACATGCAAATACCGAAACTATATCCACTCATATAACCAGCCACTCTAGGCTAAGCATAGAATGTGGGATACGTTTATTCAAATCAATTGTTATACCATCGCTTACTTATGCTTGCCCTGTATAGGGTGGGGCCGCAAAAAGTAACTTCGAGAAAATTCAATTAGTTTAAAATAAATTTTGTGTCAAATAGACAAATTAGAAACGAATTGAAAATAGAAAACCTAAATACCTACATTAGAAGACTGTCAGTAAAATTTTTTGGTGAACTACCGAAAGCAGAATGTGTTGAAAACTTTCATCTAGGACTGTCAACAGAAGACATTCAACTTATCTCAAGATACCCCAAGGATAAATTACGCCCACCATAAACGCTTGAATAGAATGCAAATCGAATAGAATGAATTATTAAACATACAAACATAAAATTAAACAATTGAATATCACAATTTGAAAATAAATATAAAAGAAATCCTAACACTAAATTAAGAGAACAGTAACAAAGTAAGAGGGAGCTTCAACTAAATGAACTCCCCGCCTGCCTATGCCCTAACCCAGTTATAGTAATAAGTCGTGCAAATCTCTGTTAAATCAGTGGATTGAACATATAAAAAATAAAGCTGTTAAAAAAATGTTAGAGAATAAGTCACAATGTTAAATCTGATACGATTGGTTGGTTGGTTTTTTCGTGTTTCCGGGCGCGTCAACTGCTTCGGTCATTAGTCCCGTAAGTGTAGTGCATGTTGGTTCTCGGGAGATGGTGGTGTTTTTCCCCGCTGGATGGCGAGATCCGGCGCCGACCTACCGACGCGTCGGCTAGTGGGGTATCTCCCCTAACCAGGACTCTCCCAGCAGCGGGGCTCCTCCCCAGCCGGGACAAGCTCTAAGCTCCTGACCGGTCTCCCGGAATATGTGGTAGTGGAGTGCATGTTAGTGTAAGTGTGTGTGTAATGGGAGAGGAGAGGACAAGGAAGAGGAAGGAAAGATCGCGTGCGGTCCGTGGCCCGTTTGGTAGGGTACTGCTCCGGCATTCGCCTGGAATTGATCGGAGAAACCACGGAAAACGAGAGCAGCCGGCCGCTAGAATTCTCCTCCAGACAGCGACTGAATTCGACCTAGCTGAAAAGCTAGTGTCGAAAATCCTGCCGCCGTCCGGACTCGAACCTAGGACCTCCCGGTCAGAGGCGCTGCAGTGACATCAGATGATGCACTGAGCTACCGCTCCTGGTAAATCTGATACGATAGAACACTCAAACACTTATTGCACTAGTTAATCGATCATTATGTGCTTATTAGTATTTATACCCTCGTGCTCGTCAATAATCAACTAATATGCACTACATGGCAGTGAGATAAAAAACTATAATGTGGAATGTTACGATGCAAATAATAGTGTCTGACATTTTGAATGAAATCAAAATAATTGGCCTTTTATGGAGAAAAGAAAACAGCTCTGTCTAAATTCGAAGTAATATCAAGGCAGGGTAACAAATGGCAGGGAAAATCCACAAGTTAGTAATGGCGATTTCAAGTTAGTAAGAGCGATTTCACGTTGCATTTTTTATGAAACGACAAAAGTCAGTTACCACTACACCCGAATGTCGCATAATTGATCGGCCTTTTTAATCGTAATATAATACTTTAAGGAGTACTGTGAGAACGATACAGATTACAAGACATTGATAATATTATTAAGTATTTCCATTCACCGGAGTTCGAATACTTCTAATTTCTTTCTTGTTTCACAATACATAAAAACATGAATTTTTACAGGCAAGTTTCATCACATTTTATAAATCGATTACGAATTGCTACACGCGTTTCAATGAATCGAAGGCGGAGCCCATATATCACTTAATAACATCCGTCAATCACCATGTGAACTCGACGAAAATTCGTCCTCAGAGTGCAAAATAATAGCTGTTAGTAGTCCAAGAAGACGAATGTGTGCAAATTCGCAGAATAGCAAACGAGCACTCGGCGAGACGCGGGAGGCATCACAAAACGGCCTCCCTGGCTAATGGGGCTTCCCGACCTCGTGACCCTTGAGCTTTTTTTACGAGAAGCGACACCACGTCGTTTTCGGGAAAATGAGCTCTATGCAGAGCACGCGATACGAAAATGAGTGATGCAGTCGATTAGCTGGCTTTGGGCATGGTCATATGAAACGGTAGCGACATGGAATGAGCCAACCACTCGGTGGGACGACAAATGAGTCAGAGCGAAACGCTCGGCAGTCTCGTAGAAGGAACGGAAGAGAGGTTTCGAGTTCCAACGACGTACGGGTAACCGGAAACATTTATGAACGCGGAAGGAAACAAGGGCCTTTGCGATGTACTCTCGGTCGGGGTAGCGTATTCTTGTAACTCATTCACAGATCAATTCATTATGCTTTTGACCGGATATCTCATTCACTACGATAACAAAGCTACTTACTGTAATATTGATGTGGAAATAATTGAAACATTCTTTCAATTTAAGAAGTAGTATAAGAGACAAGTTTATTAATAAATAAATATAACAGAGAATAATAATGAATAAATATTTTGAAACCTCTTTCAAAAAGAGAATTGCTGAAAGAAGCAATTTTGTTAGTGAACGACAAGAGAAGCAATATTTGCAAGATGGAAATGAATAGCTTCTTCCATTCCTATTTCGGTTTAGGAATCCCCCTGACCCCTTCAGTGCAAACCAGACACCTCCTCGCTCACATACGGGCCCGTGCCGTAGGCCATCCACCTGAGCGAACCCCGCGGGAAGTTGACGCATCCAAAATCAGACTGCCTCAGCGCACGGAGCGAGCACGGAACCTGGCGAGGCTTCTGCGAATCTCCACGGCGCGATGGGGGCTCGGCACGCAGAGGCAGTGAGAGTGTTTTCTGCTCAGGGCCCGCAGGAAGTGCGCGGCAGGTGTGGCGGTCGTGTTGTTTATTGGCGAGGTCACGAAGTGCCCGCCCTCGCCCCCTACTCCCAACTTTACACTCGCTCCTGATTCCCTTCCCAAGCTAGATAGACTGGGACGCAGCAGCTTTTGTTTTTCAGCTCCGGGTTCAATGTTTTAAATCTGTCACACCGCTGGAATTTTTTCCAAGTATTGCACAGGACACCTTTTTTTCCCATATTATTCAGTCAACAATCGCTTTCCATCCATCAATCATTCTCTGCCATTACAGTAGTCCAGCAACCTCGGAGTCAATTCTGAGGCAGACACGAACGTAAAATCAGGAGTCACGTCCTCCTAAAAAAATAAATAAAACAAACACTTCCGCAGTCCCACAAGTCATGTTTACTTCCCGTTTCCCCTTGCGCCTCAGCGGCCGTTTACAGCCTCCATTCCCGAGTTCCCACCTCGTCACCGTGTTTTCCTGCCATTACCTATTTTCTCGCGTATACAGGTGTGCGTCCGAAAGCCCGATGTGCTGTTGTTGACTCACGCGCTATTGATTGCCCCCACCCTCGGGCCCTAGCATGTTGATGGCACCGCTGCTACAGTGGCGTCGTGCGGCAACGAGCCGGAACTCCTGCCTTCGCCGCCGCCGCCACCGCCCCCGCCTGCGCGGCCAAGTGCCAGCGAAGCGGGAGCTGCCCTCGTAAACTTACTCACCCAGAGGCTTAGTCTTTTTCTGTGTGGTAGACACGTTGCAGTTTGCCTGGTTTCTGTTATGACATTGGAACTGTTTGGACCGGGACTGGTCTTGAAGGTTACACTAATCATCTACAGGGTCCCAGTGAAGATTATAGATTCTTCCGATCGCAGTAACTATCGACACTTGTATAAGTTTTCGATTCTTTATACACTAGGGGACAACTGAGCGTATAGCGTTGCTTAAATATAAATTCGTTCGATTACTTCGTTCCCAACGTAGCACGCCAACGCACGTTCACTCAAAAGTATAGACAGCAAAAATACCTACACCAGCAAATTCTGGGTGACAGTTTTTTCTATTTAAAAAAACAAACAAAGGAACAGTCTAGTACGTACCCTAATTTTTTAATTGTACACAGTACATTAAATGTACTCGTATGAAGAATACAATGTGCACGGGGTTCTCCTCCTTTGAATTACATTTTGATTTCCTCCAGAGAAAGAGTGCTAGCTTCTATTTCTACGGTCTAGGTCTACATAATTCTCCAACTCCAAAGTAATTACTAAAAATTAAATTGATAGTGACAACTGCAACATACGTAATAAAACAGTGTGGATTATCAGGGTTCCATCTTCAGTTTGCGACGGATAGTAATCTTCACATTTTCCCAAAAACTTTGCACGAAAAATACTCCTACAGACAATCACAAAAATGTGGATAGACTCAGTCTATCCAATTATTATCATTCACTTCGTCTTCGAGATGACACCACGTGCAAGAATACCTATAAATGAAATTACTTTTTAATGACATCGCTGCATTTACAGCACCTCCATAGATGTTTTGCTTAAAAGAGTAATATTTGTTACTTAACTCCCCTAATGAATTGCACTTCTGAAAATTAACATGGCCATATACTGCTTAAAAGGCGGGTCTTGCCATTATAGTTAGCGCGTATGACTTCGACTGCTGGGATCGGGTTCGATCTTCAGCCAAAGAAGCGAAAGTAATCTCTGGCAGCCTTTTCGGGGGTTACCCATTTCATTTCTCATCACTCTCATCATCTTATTATAATAATATAATTATTGCCATCAACTACAGATTGGATCGTCGCTCATACGCCTCAATGACCTCAGCAGTTAAAGGGCCTCTAACTCCCAAAACATAAATAAAAAATATATGGCTTAAAAAGTTAAAATCCGGTAACATGTAAGGATAAAAGGAACTTTAACTTCCCGATATGAACAACGAAAATAACATCGTTATTAATATCTAAATATATATTTGAAATGTAAATTTAAAAGCGAAATATTTCCTCACCTCAACACAGAGCAACTATTCATTGGCAATAATTACTTCCGAAACGTAGAAATATAACATACGCTCCTCAAGATTCACATAATTTATAAGATCAAATTCCAAATCTAGCAAATGAAAACGTTTCATAATACCATCTTTAACCCGATTCTAACTTTTGAACTACAGTTCAATGATAATCTGTCGCTCATTGAAAAATACACGGTTCATTTGGCATTTGTTCAGAAGATAAGAAAGAACGATTTCTTCCTAGAGTAGCGCATCATTCCATTACTTCATGAAATTATAATGATTCATATTCGCCATTCGGAAAACTACAGCTATAGTAATCTTCGTGCTAGTTTGTCAAAAGGCGAAAAACAAATGTGAGTAAAGTTCCGTGAAACAACGCCACAAATCTATCAAGAACCTCACAATCCGCTGAATCCAAAACGCGCAATATCTCACTCGGTCTGTAGTAATGTGTACGTTGTTTCTCAAAATCCTCCGGGTGTTGCAAATCCAGCGCGTCAGAACATGTGCGCACACATCTCAAGGAAAGGCCCGTGTATGACGTGGAAAAACAAACGTTCGCGTGTGTTTCTAAACGGAATCATCGTTCCGTGCCAACACAAAATGCGCATCTCCTACAACACTTGGCTTCCGCGCATCATCATCGTCTTTCATCTCTGATCTAGTACTTGCAACATCTTTACGACGAACCAAATTTCGAAAACACAGTCATATCATGAATAAAAAGTAAGCATTGGTTATATAAAGCGAATATACAACTGATTTTTGAATAAATATATATCAGCTACATGAAGTTCTTTATAGAAAACATGGGAAATACGAAATAAAAGTTGAAGTAAGAGAAGTCAAACGCAATTATTCGCAGCTTAAACTGAACGTCAGTGCAACAACACCTATTTTCTCATATTTCATGTAATTACTCAAAATCAGAAAAAAATTTACAATAAATGTTTTAAACTTCTAATGCTGCAGAATACTTAGAAATAAATCTCCAGTATTAATAATGAAGGTCTTGGTCATATTCGAAAAAAAACGATATTTTCAAAATTTTACGATTTTTAATGAGAATCGGACATTTACCATATTGATAAGTGCGCTGCCCTTAGTTTTTACGATAAACTTTACAGAAAAATGTGGAAATATTTTTTCAATTAAATGTTTTACGTGACATATGCGGTATCCCTCAACTAAAAATCCGATTCAAATTTTCAGGACCCCTAGTTGGGGTAGAACAATTTTTTCTTTTGGGAGAAATATCCTGTGAACAGTTTAGGCGCTAGTATTGTTCACAATCAGACGGACATACAGACGAAAAAAATTAATAAAAAGCAAACAATTGTTTTCCTGTATCAGGGACACGTGTTTTTCTGTAATAACAGCTATATCCATTTTTTGCATCATTACCTAATTTTCTCATTGCCATATATTTTCTTTCTATCTTCCTGGGCTTTTTCCAGCTCTCAGGGGATGCCGATTTCCGCTATCCACACCAGGTATCCAGTATGTCCCTTACGTGGACACATTAATCTTTAACACTAGACTTTGACACTAGACCTTCCGCGACAACACACATACATGAAAGATAAGGGACAAACAACCATGCCCATGGCGGGTCTCGAACTCGCAACCCTTCCGACCGAGGCTCTGAGTCGAAACAAGCTCTAGCCACCTCGGCCGTCCCAGACGGCTTTCTCATTACCATTTATACAAGATTGAAATCCTTGTTGAGGCCAAACCACTGCTAGCCTTCATCCTATTGTACAACCGGAGCGCAACACACGCCAAACATCCCTCACAAGTTTCTTTGTGCATGGGTATGATTCACAGCTCAGTCGCGTAGAACAATTAAATGGTTGGTCTCCCTAACAAGCTCAGAGGCAGATGTACATCGTATAATAAAACGCATTCGTCACCTTTTTGCGAACGGCGAAAGTATTGCAGAGGTGGAAAGGCCATTTACCTCTTAGAATTCGCAAAATGACAAGAAAATTATCTCAGTGTTTTGTTCATTAGTGAATAAAATGTATTATCTTTCGTGCAGCCACTGAACAATTCAATGGTTTATATTATCAAATTAACCGCGAGGTATGTTTCCAAGAATCACCTACAGTATTTCTGTTGTGTAATCGCGTTTTGCGCCTCTAACGCCCTATCAACAAACGAAATATCAAGAGAAAGAGAATGTGATGGGAAGGTGTCACTTTACAAAAAAATGAATATAGTAGGCGTCTAAATAAGGCAGGCACAAATGCAATCCCCCAAAGCATAGTGACTTGACGGTTCGTTCTTTGCCATTGATTGTGAATCGCGTGATGTTCCTCATGTCTTCGTCTTCACACAGATCTTCCATTCGGGAGCCTTTCCTTACATTTTACGGAGTTAAGACTCTTCTGAGCAGCCTTCCGCCGTAGAAATGGTGGGGCGTGCAGTACCTCAAATTGAAAACACATACCGCTATTATATTTTTTCTTCATAGGGATGTGGAGGAAAGGGGGCGGACTCTCGCAGAGGAGAGTTCTCGAACGACTGCTCTCCCCATAATTTGCAAAAATAACGCACACACATTCTACGACAAGTCGTTATCTGTCGTATCACAGGAAAACCTAATAAACGATATATTCTCAAGTGAAGCGTTGCAATACGGAAGATAAACACAATTTCAACAGACGAACACCGGTCATTCACAAATCAGAAATTTCGAAAACTTTTGGAATCCGAAATAATATTTTAGATACCCTACGTAAGAGGATTCAGGATTGATTGTTGTGAGGGTAAAGCGGATACGTAACACTTTTCCATTTTTGAGGAAATGAAGTTTACATTTTACTAACTGCATTTAATTTTTAATATTTTCAACTTTATAACTTGCTGACTGTCACGTTTTCACTTCAAATCTTACTGTAAGTGTAGGATTCTCCATTTACATCATTCTCAATTTTTTCACGTTTCATTCTCTTATCCCTTGGCCTCTCGATGCCTCAATTAGTTAAAGATCACCTTAATGTAATTCGAAAATACATGTATACAAATAAACGTTCTGAAATACGAGAATTTTTAAACCGTGATTCAAACTAAATTTATGTTTCGGATTCTGTCAATGGAAGCTAAAAAGTCAGCCCCCCGCTGTCATGAGGTGCCGTTTTCAACGTGTCCGATCAGAATCATGTCATCCAGGCAGATTTAAAATACTTAAAAAAAACAAAAAATAAACTAAATAATTAAAACAGTTAAAAATCGAGCACTAGCTTCACACAGTAGCGACAGCACTGCCACAGTCAATTTCATTACATTTTGCCAGTTTATCAAAAAAACTGTAATTTACAGCTGCAACTCGAAAAAACTTGTCCCTTACTGCGATTTCGAAATAGTAATATCTAATTGAACTTATTTATTTGTAATACTCCACCGGTGAACAACAATGGTGATCACACCAAAACAACTGCAGCGCCTCTGACCAGGAGGTCCTAGGTTCCAGTCCTGACGGCGGCAGGATTTTCGACATTAGCTTTTCAGCTAGGTCGAATTCAGTCGCTGTCTGGATGAAAATGATCTACCAACCACTCATCCGATCGTCCATGCCCATCCAGCTGTTCACCCACCCTCTTGCTCATCTATTCGCTAGGTCGAATTCAGTCGCTGTCTGGAGGAGAATTCTAGAGGTCGGCTGCTCTGATCGGTAGTTTTCCGTGGTTTCTCCGATCAACACCAGGCGAATGCCGGAGCCGTACCCTACCAAACGGGCCACGGACCGCGCGCGATCTGTCCTTTCCTCTTCCCTGTCCTATCCTCTCTCCTTACACACACACTTACACTAACATGCACTACACTACCACATATTCCGGGAGACCGGTCGGGAGCTTAGAGCCTGCGCACGCGTGTTGCTCAGCCGCCTTTACCCTCGCGTCGCGCACGGACATCCCCCGCGCGTCGCAAGAGCGTCCACGGCGCGCCGCCCCCAAAAAACGGCGGAGGTGGTCGTCCTGCGTACAGCGGGCACTGCAAGCCGAGGAAGTGGAGGGAGGGGGATGAAGCGGCATTGCGGTACAAACCAGTCTTCCCCGATCGAGCCCGGAAAAGGGAAGACGTGCGTCACTGGTTCCGGTGACGTCACCGGCGCGTCGCGAAGATGTAGCGCGCGATTGGCGCAGGCGCGCGGGGCGCGCGTCGCGGCCGCCGGGCGAAAAGGAGTAAAGGGACGAAAAGCGCCGCTTTTTTCGAGGGGCAGTACCGCTAATCGGAACAGGAAGGAGGAGGCGCTCGCGGCGCGGAGGGGAAGGGGAGCGGCAGGAAGCCCCCGCTTTTGGAGAACACGTTCCCGTCTCGCGGGGTCGCGTCGCGAACAGGTTCAAATGAAGCTGCCCAACATCGGTGTGAGAACGTCGCGGCAGTGCATCGGCAAGTTATTTGTGTTATCTTAATTGTTATTCGTATAAAGCTAAGGACGTGTGGACGATGGTGTACATATATATGCTACGACAGCGTTTCAGAAGTTCAATATTTTCATATACGATTCACGATCACTACTGGTACTGAATGCACCGTCAAATTAATGTCAAGTGTCAAGTGTTATTCGTAAGAATTTTTCTGACCCAATCAATATCGCATGTATAGGTATATTGTTTTCAGTCAGAGTTGCAAGAGTACATTAAGTACTGAGTGAACTGAACAGTTACGATTAGTTCCCATTTTTAGGGAATGAACCACATGGTGAATGGCAATTGTGCACTCTCCCTGGGAAAAGAAAAGATACGAGAAAATACTATAGAAAGGGAAATAAGTCTCCACAAATTAAGGATTTACAAGGAATCTGGTCAAAGGAAGGCAGTCACCGCATGATTCTCTCCAACAATTGGGTCTGGTATTTGCATCTCCCTTTGGAATGTTTGATGGACAAAATGGAATCACGGTAGCTTTGCATGGGAAGTTATGCCTTCCATTAACTTTTATTCTACCATTCTCATTCACCAAAAAACTTTTTCTAAAATTGTTTGTCCCCCGTACAATAAAACCAGCCAAGTAAGCATAAAGGCAAATATAAAATGCTATATTAATTTCTTCAATGTGTACACACAAGTTACATTGCAACTCTATTATCTCAAGTTGTTTCTTCCGCGAGTCAAACGCGAAATATTCAGAGGGAAACGATCTACCTTTTACTGTACTACATATCATGGTCTTTTGGACCCTGGTCTGCTAATTATAAACGCCACAATCGACAGGAGGATGGCCTGCGTTGAAATTATAATTCCTAAAAGAGCAAGAAACAATATTTTAGAAGGAAGTAAAAAGCTTGTTTCGTAAAAGCACTGTCTAACAAAACTTATTCGAGCTTTCAATCTACATTGTGAAGATGAATGGCATTATCTATGTATTCCAAGACAATTATTTTCTTCATTCTCGCAAGTTCATACAAATACTCAAAGTGTTCTTCATATTACACAAAAATAGCACCATTTTATTACAACCACACTCGGGAAAACGGTTTCAGACACTGCCAAAATACATAATGGAGTGATGTTCCAAGGCGAGAAATGTAACCTGTACTCGAAGATCAATTTTCCTTCAGAAAAAGAGCGAATATTCAAAATTGTAAAAACGCGTAACGAGACCAGAAAATGTCTTTAAACTGGGAGGTGTACGATATTTTTCTTTCACTCGAGTCTTTGGAATTTGTTCTATCAATGGAACATTGTGGTAATCGTTTTGATAATAGGTTGGTTCAATATGGCCTCAACCAATCAAACTTACCCTCAAAGGATTGGTCCCCTCGAATGCGTGTTGTACGAATATCTCGGTGAAATAAGGGGAATGACCATTGTCCCGGCTACCAAGCACGCTGCGTACAGAAACTGAAATAATACCGACACCTGAACCGAAACAGATAACTATGTTCAACATCAACAATAACCACAAACCTACAGAAGTGGATGTGAAATGTAAGGTGAAGACTATCGAAGTATGCGATTCCCGGAGATACAAAATTGAGCAACCCATGACAAAAGGTGGGCGGAAAATGCTGAGTATTCGCATGAATGCACCCAGTAATTTTCAACAATTCGTAGTAAGCCATTTTTCCCCGAAACCTCCTTTCGCGTACCGCCCAGGGTACCGCACCAAATGCTTACTCTTTGGAGAGCAATATTAAAAGCGGAAAGCGATGGAGTTTCGTGCACTTGCGCCAGAAGCAAAAATTTAAAGAAATGCTTTAATGACGTTGATAACTTATTGAGAATCGTGGCCAAATTGTCAAACTTCAGAAAAATTTGACTACTCCTTACTAACAACACAGAAACACAATAAATGATAAAAATAGACATTTTGTAAGAAAAAAATTTCCATCTTCGGGACTAAAATTACATTTTTAATACAATTTTCTAATTTCTTAGGAATGTGGGTAGATATTACCATTTAATTATTATTTTTAAAATATGATTTTCACTGACGTTTACGTTTATTGGTACTTTAAAGTATTATGATAAGGGAATGAATTCAAATAATTACTAATTATAATAATGCAAAGAGGAATACAATGGGAGGAGCACTGATTAACAGTGCTTTCAACGTCGCGAACACGCGATGAACACACCCATGACTGAGTACCGTGCCGCAGTCGTTTGCTCTTCTCTTATCTCTTGCGAGTCATAATATAATTGCATTCGCTAAGGTGCACAACGTAGGCGCCATAATTGCATCATACGTTAACCCGTAATTCACGGCCCTGTTAGTTTAAATGATCTATAATACAGATCGCTCATTTTGGAAAAAAAATCCTTATGATACATATCATTGTAGCGGTTATATTGCATATTACCTACCGCCGATAATAGCGCAGGAATATAAAATACCCGTGATATACATCGGTGGTGTATTAATAACGATTAGACTCTCTATGGTGCACCTCAGTGCCTCCATTGGAATTACACAGAAAGGAAGCCATAAAAATTACTCGCGATGTGTAGGTGGGTTCATTATGTTGATTAAATGCTCTTCATCGGTCTAAGGAGCACAGATCTTTGCAGAGGCAGCCACTTCGCACAAAACGGAGTTGCCACTAGGCATGTCTATCTGCAAATAGTGTTTTTCGGGTGAAACGAAGCACGCCTTCCATTCACACAGCATTCACAATCGCTCAGACGTTAAGTGCAACTGACCCCACCGAATCGACCTCCCCGTAGAGCCCGTCGGCCGCAGCGACCGACAGCGTGAGCGTGCGGGTGCGCGTGCGCGGGGTCTAGGGCGTGCGGCCAGGCGCGCGCCGTGCGTGGCGTGCGTACTTGTGCGTAGTTGGCAGCGCGGCCAAGAGGGCCAGGGGCCGCCAGGAGCCGTAAACAGAATGCACGCGCGCCAGCGGCGACGGCGGGGGCGGGGCCGGGGGCTGGGGCTGGGTTGGGGGTGGGGTCAGAGGCGGTTTCGCAACGCCATCTGGGCGTTTCGCGCGCGCCTTGCGCGCACACGACCCAAACGCGCAGGGACGGTGGGTTGGAGGCGAGGGTGGCTGTACTGAGCGGCCCTGATTTAGGGAAGGGGCGTGGTTTGGAACTATTTTGGTTAAAACGCAGTTGTGAGTAAGAAAATAACCCCTTTCCAGGTCATGTTACGTAATTTAGGAGTGATCTCTTGGGTCGCAAGTCACATTACAGATCCTGATCAATCCTATAACTAACCAATCCTTAGGTCATCGCGAACATCAGTTTGTTGTTGTTGTTGTTGTTGTTGTTGTTGGTGGTGGTGGTGGTGGTGGTGGTGGTGGTGGGGGTGGTGGTGGTCATAGTTGTTGATGTAGTTCTTTTTAGCCCAAGTGATCTGACTGCCACAATATCTGACATTCCAAATTAAGGCAGTGAGAATGGATGATATGTTGATGATTATACACCGGACGTTTGGCGAAATACCTTTTTGTTATTGTTACTATTTTACGACTTTTAACAATAAAAATCATCTAACTGTTCTTCTGTAATCGTTTTAGTAGATTTTCATTTTGCCTTTTTGCCTATTTTAGCATCTGATGCTTGTTTTTTGCCATTTTCTCTTCGTTTTGCCTCCTTCTTCTCCTCGCTGTATAAGCTGGATGTACATGTGTCGGGAAGGAAACGTCAAAAATAAGCTCTTAAGACAATTTTTAAGAATATTTTTTCTAATAAACTACTTGGATATTCTGAATGGCAGAGGCACAATCAGCACTCAAAAGTTTGTTTGAAAAAATGCTTTCTAGGCAAAAATTTGCTTTGCAGAAGCATATAAACACTCCAGAAAATGTAAATTGTTTATTATTTACAAAATAAATAAATAATTTGTTCAGAAATTTAAAAAATCGAACAAAAATTTAAAAAAGCAGTCGAATTGTGTAAATTATGTGCTGGATTTATTTCTGGGTTAATTTTTATTTCTGAACAAATATATTTTGCCTAGAAACCAACTTTTGAGTGCTTATTGTGGCTTGGACATTCAGAATATCCACGTAGATTATAAGACAAAATATGCTTTAAATTGTCTTAAGTGATTATTTTCGAATTTTTGACGTTTCCTCCCCGAATATTCTGTATACCTGCAAGCGTGCAAGCAATTCCATCCTACTTTTGAATATGACCTCCGATATCCTTTGAGAACGCTCTTTATGTATGATACACCCTTCTAAGAGCTGGCGATTATGCAAGTACGAAAAATCAAAAATATATTTTCGTCTTCACTGTTGACATTTCAATATTCAAAACTGAGTCCACATTAGTACCGCGAAGAGACAGCGTCGTGAGTAAAACAAATTCGTAGACATCATACCGGATGGCTATGTGGAATCAAGATTGCAAAAAAAAAATAGCGTTTCCTGACACGTTAAGGGCTAATAAAAATTTTAGAGTTATATTAAAAATATGATTCATTATCTTTTTCTTCAAAAATTCCTTTCAAATGTGATTTTTTATTTTTTTTACACAGAATAAGTACATTTTTAAATGCTTATTTTAATAAACCAAAGTGCCTTTTGCTTGCCTATTTTACGTAAAATAAATGCCTGAACTTTCGAGCTCTACTGATGAAGGAATATTTTTGAAATCAAATGTGAAGGGCGCATTGTTATGATCTGAGTATACGAGGTTGTGATATGATACAAATAGATCGTGGGTGGAAATGAGAAAAAAGGAGCATTATTATACTTCAGGACCAACGACGACGACCTCTGAGCAGCAATTGAAACTGATATTGAAACTATTATTTGCGATGGCAGTGAATATTGGACGTCGTGGGCAACGGCAGGGAGACAGCAAGCGAGAGCTTAGTCGAAATTCTGTTGGCGATGGCGGTGGGAAGGAAGGCCGTGCTGTGGAAGGTGGAGGCGGCGGCGGCGGGCGTGGCGTTCGCGCGCCGCGCAGTGTGTTGTTGATTCTGAGCGACCTCCCCGCGGCGTGTTGGGGGCGGCGGGGAGAGCGGGGGGCGCGGCGCGGGCGGGCGCGCGAGCGAGCGGGCCGGCAGCGTAGCCGGCGCGAGGCAGTGGAGGAAGGCGCGCAGCGAACTTGGCGGGCTTCGGCCGCGCGCGCGGAGAGCATGAATGGACGCTGCCGAGGGAGGTGAGGCGGCGGCGGCGGAGAACTTGCGCGCGCACTCACCAGCACTTGGGCGCACACACGGCGCGGCCCCACCACTCCCCTCTCCTCGTCTTCCTCCGTCTCCGCCGCTCCTCCCCTTCCCCCGCCTCGCGCCCGCCCCTCTATCTTCCTCCCTCCCGTCCGCCTGTCGGCCTTCTTCTTTTTTCTCTCCTTCCCGTGTGCTGCTCCTGCTGCTGCTGCTGAAGGAATAAAACTTCTTTTTCTGAGCTCGCGGGCCCCCACCTGCGCGCCCGCCGCCGCCGCCGCCGCTGGGGAGCGGTTGTGCCCCTCCGTCCCCCTCTCCCGCTCCGCCCCGCTCACGTCACGGACTGGTCGGTCGCTCTCCGTCGCGCGGGCCGGCTCTCCCCTCTCGCTCGGCCGCTCGAGTCATTCATAGGAAAAGCTTACCTATAAAACGTTGTAGTGGCAGCGATCTGGCGCGCAGTGGAGCGGGGCTGAGCCCACCTCGCGAGTCGTCGACGAGACGCGCGTCCGCGCACACAGCACCCACGCGGCCGACGGAGCGAGCGTGTTAGCGAGCGAGTGAGGGAGCGTGCAGTGGGCGCGCGCGCGCGCATATACACACACAGCGGTAGTGCGGAGCGGTGCGGAGCGGAGCGGAGCTGCCCGGCTCGGCCCGCGCGCCTCTTCGCGGCGAGAGGGAAGGCGGCGCGGGGCGGCCCCTCGGTCGGCGCCCGCCCGGCGCGAGCCGCCTGCCCGGCCGGCCGGCCGCCGGCAGGCAAGCGCGGCCCAGGCAGCGCAGCGCAGCGCACGGCCCGGCCCAGCCCCAGCGCGCGAGGTGGTGCAGTGCGGCGGCGACGGCCGGTGCGCGCGGACCGGCGCGGACGGAGCACACAGCGCGGGACGAGGAAGCGCTAGCAGCGCACGCACGCGACGAGGGCCCGCGGCTGCTGCGGCCCGGCCGGCGCGGCGGGACAGCCGAGTTCAATGCACCATCGGCGCGGCCGGGGCGACGCCGCGTCGGCGGCGACGGCCACGGTGGCGGCGGCGCTCCTGCTGGCGGCGGCGCTGGGCACGGCGCGCGCCGCCGCCCCCCGCGTGCCGCTCGACGTGTTCCAGCATCACCACGGCGGCGGCGGAGGGCGGCACCCGGTGCGCGACCCCGACCACAAGGACGCGGCGGGGGCCGGGGCGGCGCCCACGGCGCTGGCCGACGCGCTGGCGCTGGCGCACGCCGCCCCCGCCGCCGCCGCCGCCGCCGGCCAGCCCACCGTGCTCTACCAAGTCGGGGTGAGTACGCATCCGCGTGCACGTGGCGCGCTGAGCACGTGCCCGCGCCCGCCACGGGACGCGTCCGAGTGGCGGGAAAAAGGCGCGTCGATGCGCGGCGCGCGAGCGCACGCCCTATGCGCGCTGTGTGCGCTCGCACTTGGCGCTTGTGGCCGCCGGCTGACGTCATCCGTCGTCGGACGTGTTCGCACGCTTGCCCCCGTGCGCGTAATCGCCAGGCGTGCACGTGCGCCGAGCGAGCGCCCCGCATGCGAGGTTCGCGTGTGCTAGGACTTGAAGACAGTGTGCAGTGCGGATGCGGAATGAACTGCGTGCGTTATCGCGTGCGATGAGGTGTTTGGCGGCCACGTTCCGTCCGCATTAGGTCACGATGCATAACTACGCACCCCGAGATGGATTCCATACGAGTGTACATACGCCGTTCAGTCGCGTTTTTTTTTATTTCTTGTGTCCACCTGCGCATTCGTTAGTGCAAATATTTTCTCACTGCTAGGAAAACATGACGAAGCAAGTGCGAAGAACAGCATCAATCTCGTGGTCCAAAGGCACGAATGCTGATACCTCACATGCTGTGCATTATTGCGTTGTGACAATTTGTTAGCGAACTACTGGACCAAGGCCACCAAATTCAATTGTCAGTTTTAGAACGTAAGTTACACGTTAAATTTACTTAACTTTCTCATGACCGAAGTAATTTTAATATTGAGTTTTTCAAATGCACAAGTGGAGTTTCAATAAGTTTCTTATTCCAAAACTACAATGCGTCACAATCTTTGATTTAAAATCTTTTGAATTACAATTTCAAAAACCTGGAAAGTTCGTGAACTGACGGGACTCATACCAAAATTGGTGATTTAATGCTAATAATTGCTACTGTACTTATTTGCAATATTTACGATAACGTAATCTGTTATTGTCCTACATTTTACGAACGTAATCTCAAAGTGACAATTTTCTGCATGATTTGACAAATCGAAATGTTTCTCATCTTCAATCCACATTACACATAAGCAATGGTAAACAATCAATCTACTCTTCCTTTTTCAAATTTTACCCCCAATAATAAAGATCCTTACCCCCTACACGCTAGACAAATATGGCCGACATACTTATAATAATGTGACCATAAAATATGTGGATGTCCTTTAGCAGCTGATGCAGTCTCATGAGTTCCCCAACAGTTAGATTCCATTTACAAATGAACGAGTGTTATTTCTAATTCCCGATCATTCAAGTGGGCTCACTCAACCCTGTGATCAGTGATTACCGAAATCTACTATATTAATGTGCACCAATGATTGCGTTTGCATCACCAGCTGACAAAACGTACGGTTGACCGCTTACTTTCACAAAGCGCATGTGGTTGTAGAGCACTATTGTTATTCCAATTCCCGATCAGTGGCAAGGGTGCTGCCACACCGCGCGTCGCCCCACCTCTCCACGCGAGTGCGCGTGCGTGCGAGGTGCGGGGCGTGGAGGCGGGCATCCCGGCGGGGGCGGAAGGAGCGCGTTAGCGCGCCGCCGCCGCCGCCGCTCCACGCCACGCGCTCTCCCGCGCCCCCAACGACCGGCTGCGCTCCGCTCCGCGCCCCACTGCGCGATGGAGAAACGCTCCGTTTCCTCTGGACGTTGCGACACGACGAAAAAGGTTTGCGTCCGGTCCTCGGCCAGTGTCCGAGCCATGACAACACTGTCTTGTGCACACAAAATTCTAACAACTTCACTGGCAGTTATTAATTCAAAAAAGAGCTATACTAACGTCTGCGAATAATAAATATTTATAAATAAGACAGCATCAATGTAAGAATTTGTATAAATACAAAATTTCTTAAACAAAAATTGGGATAATACTTTGGCTCCTGTAAAATCGGTATTAAAATGTCGATTGTGGCAGTGTGACAGAGTGAGAGTACACATTAATACAGAACGACTACGAACATTTTTATTTAAAATAGACTCATTTTACAAAGCACGCAATTAAAACTGACGTTTACGAATTATTTATAATATTCCTATATGTTTTTATTGAAATCTTCTGGGTTTAGAGGTAGCTGTTTCACAATCATTTCAGGTCCTCGGTAAGTTTGAAAATGAGAATTGAAAATGATATCTTATAAAATATTAGTGTTGGATTTTGAATGGATGCGAGGTTGCTGACAAAAAGTTGACGACCT
This sequence comes from Teleogryllus occipitalis, assembly GCA_011170035.1. NCBI lineage: Eukaryota > Metazoa > Arthropoda > Insecta > Orthoptera > Gryllidae > Teleogryllus > Teleogryllus occipitalis. Next base: position 211,259 of record BLKR01001177.1, on the reverse strand, counting down.
GGCAAGACACCGAACACGAAGGGGTGGAACTATTTTAAGAAAGAATAAGAAATTAGAGGGATTTGATATTGCGTGGAAAAGACATGAAATTTTGTTATTTGTTACAGGTTTTCTCTTTTCTGTGACGTTTTTAGTGTCAAAGTTTTTATTATTATTTTTGCTTTACTTCTACAATATACGTCCTCGCTAAAATAACATGACGTAAAATAGTTAACTATTGATAAATTATTGTTCTGATACGTTCTAATGTGTATCAACACCATTTGTAGATCTTCAAAAGGTGAATGCATTGTTGCAACAGCCACCATTGTTCCAACTACAAAATAAGCTATCAGTGAACACAACTGTTGAGAAAATGCTTCACCTGCGTTTAGAAATTCGTAGGCCTCTCAATCAGAGATAATCAAATACACTTGTCAGTTTTCCCAGCACATTTTGTTTACATATCGCAGAAAAAGTAAAAAATCACTTTGTCAGACCACTAGGTGAACTTCGTATACCAGTAAGGTTAAAATACTTTTTTTAAATTCAATACCAATAACTTTTAAGTGTCCTCATTGTCTTTGCTACATTCAAATATCCCTTCGTTTTACACGTTTTACACGTTCTACACGTTCTAATGTCTCACGAAATTTAGTAAAACTAGAAGCCGCGATAAACTAAAAAGGATACCAATTCATTTGGCACAAAACATGGAAATTAACTTTTCCGTCCCAAGCACTGAAGAGCGGAGAAGCTACGCGATTCGGTAACATTTTCAACATCAACTGATTGGAAACTAAAACCTTCCTTCCGGAAACCGCCAAACAATGTGTTTATTTCGCAGGTATAAAATTATCTTCCTCCCTTTGCCAAGCGATCGAGCCGCAGGAGACCAATAAAGCACTCATCAATTCCTAAATTACTCCAGCCACGTAAGCGCAATCGCGGTCGTTTCCCGGAACATGAACGCTGCCCAGCAGCTCGTGTACATTCCCCGGAGGAGCGACGCACGTAAACCCGGCAGGCGCGTGGAGATGCTGGGCGAGGAGCCGCGCCGAGAGGGCGGCGGCGGCGGCCACCTGCCGACGGCGGCGGCGGCGACCGGAAGCGCCCGCAGCGTAAGGCGAGCCGCGCACACGTGCAGCGACGGCGGGGCGGGGGGGCGGGGTCACGCGAGAGGGCGACGCGACGCGAACAGCGCTCCGCGTCGAGGCGCGGCGGCAACCGCGCCCGCCAAACGTCACTCAACGCCGCGACGCGTCGCCAGGTCCATTGCCTCGGTCGACTACTGGCCGCTCGGGAGATGAGACCGCGCGCAAGCGTGTTGCATTTTGCGTCAGACAGGAGAGTTGAGATCAATCGTGACGAATGTTGCGTTGTGCGTAAGGCAGGAGAGTTGAGACCGATCGTGACGAATGTTGCGTTTTGAATCAGACTGGAGAGCTGAGATCGATCGTGACGAATGTTGATCGTTGGACGAAATGGATTATTCCCGACATTCACTCTGTTGTTGAAGCGAGCACAGAACATTCAATATCCAGAAACGATCTTGAGGTCTTAATTACTGGAAATATTGCTGCCGCCGGGATTTCTTCACATCAACGTTATTACTACACACTGCATTACAAAGTGCCTTACGGAATCAAATCTGTGAAACCATACTTCCATCTTGCATCAATTCAATGGCGTATTTTACGTATAAGCTATCACTTTTACAGTTGTTCTATAAAAAACGTTAAAAAATGCGATACTAGTTCATTGCGTATCCACTTCATTAGTGCAGAGTTCAGAGAGATGAGAGCAGAAATAAATATTTCCAGAGGGGAATGGTTTTACTATGCAATTAACCTACAAAGAGGAATATCACATTCAGTGGTAACAACGAATTAGGCGAATTCCACAGAAATATTTCTATGTGACGAAGTACACGAAATAACCATAATGTTCATCACAACGGCACTGCCACAAACCTCCAAAGTCCGCTCCTCCTCCCGCAAAACTTTCGAATTCGCTACCGCCCACCGCATCCCTCCCCCGCCCCCACTCTGCCAGTGCTCCCCTCGCCGCCGAAAGCAGTTCGGCGCAGGTGAGCGGCCCGGAGCCGGTCAGAGGTGACTTCCGGCGGCCCGCATACCTTCGCGCCCTCTCATCTCCGGGCCCCGGGCTGCTCTCGAGCCTCCGCTTCGCCGCCGCCGCCGCCGCCGCCGCTTCCTCCTCCGGCCGCAAGTAGCGTTACGCAACGCTATGCGCGCGCTCGCGCCCGAAGCCCCACACCCGCGCCGGCCCAGTCGCACCCACACTGCCACTCTTGGATTCACAAGGACTATTAATTTTTTCCGAACGTTCAAAATCGAATTGGACGCGACCTTGTCAACAACGATCTCGAAATCTGGCCTGACGAAACACATCATTTCCCAATGATGGTAATCCATGGCATGACTATTGGGGAAGGCACCCGATGGTTACATCGTTCAACGTGAGTAAAACATCTTAACGCCTACTTGCTTGATACATGGGGAAGGTCAATGGGTGCCTACAGTAGCAAACACGTGAAAATTTCTAGTACTGACATGTGTTCACTGTCTTTAATCCGTAAGAATTCACGAAGCCATCAATCACTGACACGCGAAAAAAGGTATGTGCTTGGGAATTAAATGTTTCCAGCACTGCCATTCCTTTCAATAATTGGGGACACGGACATCATAAACTACCGCAAAAGATTCACTTCTCATATAAGTAATACAAAGAAGTATAACATGTAAAACATCAGGTACGGTTCTCCCTACATTCTAACAAGTAGAGACAGCGATGTTTCGGATGTGTGATATTGATATGAAATGGTATTCTGAAATAATTCTTTGCAAAAGGTTCAATGAAATGCGTAACTGGTAACGGTATATCAATACGTGTCACGCTTCCTTCTCGAGCTCGGCTTCCCCTTCTTCCTGTCACTGGGCAGTATGAGAACCGCCAAGGGAAGCACACCCAAATAAAGTTATTAGGGTGCATTCTGCGATCTCCAAGAAACACTGAAGCAATGGTCTGTTTTTCTCACAACGACACGAGAGACATTTACTATCTCTACATGCACCCACTCATCTTTATTACCATATTAGGAGAGACGGAAGCCATTGGCAGGACAAAGCAATCAAAGAACTGCTTTGCATATGACAGATATTCGCTTCTCTGTCTTCGCCAACGTGCCAGTTATTTGGGGTCGGCTTCGTCGACAACCCCACATGTCTGCGCGTGGAGCCCTGCAGAGCCACGCTGCTGTACGCGCGCCCGCTCGCTGCCCCCAGCGTCCCGCAGCGCGGCGGCGGCGGTGGCGGTGGCGGCAGGCGTTGCTCCTTCCAGAAGGTTCTCGTGACGACGCGCGGGCGACCGGCGGCGGCGGCAGCGGCGGCGGCGGCGGTCTCCGCTGGAGCCCTGGCGTCCGCTTTCCGCGCGGCCGACGCTTTTCGCCGGTTCCTCATACCAATTTCTGGCGGGATGCCGGACGGGTTCCCTTCACTCGCGGCGGTCGCCGGCCTGTTTCGGCTTCCTTCGCGTCGCCGCCGCCGCCGCTCGCTCAGAATCTCCCGGTGCACAGACCTACCTATGCATTCTCCTCCGCACTTGATGCCGCGATGCGGGCCGTTAAGTGTACTAACGTCCGGACACACATCACTGTTTATTTTGCATCATCGATTATTTTAATGGAACCGAAAAAATTGCAAACACGGAATTAAGATTATTTGTAATGTTTTATGAGGGGAATATTCTCGCTAATGAAACGAAAAATATTAATTTATATCTGTAAACTAAAGTTATAAGAAAAAAATAAATTACTGAAAGATGGCGTAATGGTTATCAACTTTACATCACAATCGATTTTGAAATGTCAAAGTCGTTGGTTTCACACAACACGAATTAATTAACATTATTACGTCATTACACACCTTCTTTAAGACTTTTTGCTAGATAGTATCAACCGTTTGAACACTAACAGTGGATAACGAGGAAAAATGTAATAATTGCCCTAACAATAATTTATTGGATCCCAAATGAATATACTTATGTACATTGATAACGCAATCCTAGCCCCCCTTTTCCACACGTCTGTTTAGGAAATAAGCATCTTCCCCTAATCTCCTTGTTACTCATTTGTAACCAAAAACATTACTCTTGGTGTCAATATACCAATCAGTACTTTTAACTACCAATATTTTCAATTTATCGGAATTCCCATCACTACGCTGTGGAGTACGCAGGAACGAACCGCCCTCTGGCATCGTACGTGCGCGCTGGTCCGTCCGCCTCCGCCCTCGGTGGCGCGGCGGCGGCGGCGGCCTACTTATGATTCAATTCCGGCGACCCTCTCGCCTCCGCTCGCGCGCGTCCTCTGGGCGGCCGAGATTGAGAGAGGGACCCCGACCCGACCTCCGGCGCGGAGGCGGCGCGACTCGCACTGGCCCGAAATAGGCGACACGAGCGCACCTCCCCTCCGAACGCGCCTTGCCACAGAGCACACGCTTAGAGAGGAAGATGATCTATTCTCATAGCACTCGTTATTCTGTGAAATGCCAGTACTGAAAGTATGCAATTCTTAGCAGCAAGAATGTGCTCAAGGTATAATAACAAACATTATTATAAAGGCTGAGCTCCAAAAGCCATAAAGGAAATTTTATACCCTAAAAATATCCGCAAAAAGAGGTAAAATGGAATATATAGCTAATAGTGACGTTCCAATAGATTGCACTGAAAATGAACAAATGAAAATGAATTGAATCTTCGAAAAAGTAAAAATTTCGTTTTCAAAATCAAATCGGTGGTTAAAACTGAAATCTTGCGGCAATGCAAATAGGTACGCATATTAGAAGAAATCTTCCAGACAAAAATATTGTATTTACTTCTATTTTTAATTTTTTTTTATTTTTTTGACACGTTCCACATTTCATTGGATGTTGAAATGCTTACAAGGAAGTTTTATAAAATAGAAAAGGAGGTCCGGCCGAATCGCCCTGGGTGTCACTTGCGGCGGGGCGCTCTCGGCCAGCGAAGCCCCGCGGGACGCCCACGCCTCCCCAGCCAGCGCCAAGCAGCTGCGCGCCGCGCCGCGCCGCGCCGCGCCGCACCACCGCGGTGCGTTGGGCTCTCGCCTCGTCGGGGCAGAGAGATTACCATTAGGCCAGCCTGTGCGTGGGGGCCTCGGGTCACCGGGCTGCTCCCGGCCACGGGTGGGCCCACGGTAGAATAGGCGAGACACACGGTGAGAGGAAACGGGCTCGCCTACGTTCAAACGAACGACAGTTGAAAAACTCTCTGTTACCAAGATATCTCGATGTTTGGTGAGTGCTATAACGGAAAATAATGATTTACTTCCGAAGAAAATGAAACGACGTATACCGGTATTTGCAATATTATTTTAAAAAAATGCACTACCTTTTTATGTCGTCTATCTTGTGAAAGAATTGCTAGACACATTCAGACATAATGCCCATACTGATATTTCCCTATACTATAGTACGTTGATGCCATAATTCTAAAACTCTTGCTTCAAAATAACGTATTTAAAACGCATAGATATGAAGCTACTGTAATATTTTCCTTTCCTAAAGAATTTTACTCAACGGATAGTACAGAATACTTCATAGTCACACAGAAGATGCGTGGACATTACATCACAAGGAAAAAAGGCAACGGAGAGTTCCTTAGGCGAGATCTCCATATGGACTTCATTTCAGTGATCCACGACTGTCGTCCCGAATACAAACAGATTGGTTCCTCATGAGCAAGTCAATTACGGTCTTACATAACGTTCTTTTGTCGTTGGACGGAAGAAATAGTATCATAAGCCCGGAGCATTCCAGGCTGCCTAAAATGGTCTGTATCAGACGTCCGGTTCTTTGGAGGGCAAATAACGCGAAACCAATTACCATGCGATAAGGCTCGTGACAAAGGCCTTAATGATAACTTTTTACTGTATATTATAACCCTTATCTCATTATATGTCTGTCATAGAACATCTTTTCAATGCACAGAAACCTAGCCTTATCTCCTGAAGATGATTCACAGACAAGTCACCCGTCATTCGACTGATGGTGTAATTGCGGTGGTACTGAAGCTCAGAAAGAAGAGTTTAATGGAAGTGGGAGGACGTCCACGAATTATCTTGCATAGGCGGCTACACTCTTGTTTTTTATGTATTTAATATAAAGGTATATGCCGTTTAAGTTTGTTTTAGAAACAGTATTATATATTTTTTACCTATTTACAAAATAGTTAATCCTTCCGTTTCATAAGCTAATTTACCATTATTTATTGACCCCTTACGATGAAATTCAACAACCCTACGCATTGAAAATAAGCATAACAAATTACTTCGGAACAGGTTGGGAACGACTACAAAAGTAATGCAGAACCATTTTTTTTTTTACCAAAAAGTGTCACGCGTATGAATTTCGCAAAGCCAAATGTCCAAGAAATTATCTGATATTTCGACAACTTCGCTTTGTATTCACGAAAGGACCGTTATGTCTTCAGAATAAACATCATCTTTCGAACGCGTTCCTTGGTATCCAGCCAACGATTCTGCTCACGGGCGTGCAGCAGTTGTATTCCGATGAGCCGTGGCTCTCGAGGGCCGCGCGGGTGAATGAAAGCGAAACCGCGGCCACGCATCCCACCGCAGTCGCCGGCGCAGCTGCCGCGCCGCGCCGAGGCCCTTGGGGCGCGGGGTGACGCCCTGTCCGCGGAGGCGGATCGGTACTGACGGGCGGCGGAGTGGGGGGAGAGGTTGAGCCCCGACCGCCTGCCGGCACTTAAGTAAGCGCGTTCAGGAATGAGTGCTAGAGTATCCCGCAAGGACGTCTGGTTTCCTTCCTTTGAAACTTATGGGCTCGTAAATGGTCGCATTCATTAGCGTGCGCGAACGGCGGGATAGTGTGTACGTTGAGTTCGGAGATTTGCATTAGATTTAATGTTCGATTCATTATTACTCGTGTTATCAGATGGTTGACTCAGACTTGTATTAGAATTTGCGAATGATTGTGAATACATTCCGTTACATTTCTTTGCGAAATTATATGGGCAAAAAGGTGTTTTATCGTGACAGGTTTATGCCTGAAATATGAAGCAACTCTGGCAGATATAAATTTATACACTAGCAATGTCATATGTGGAGCAAAACAAGGAGATGCACTGCTTTGGCTCTGACACGAGAACTTATATTTCTGTCTCATGACTTGCTTGCAGAATATTAACACTTGGAGAAGTCAAACCGCAACATCACATGATATATTTCTTCTCAGATCAAAATTTAAGATATGCTCACCAGATTTGTGGATTTGTAGTTCCAGCATACGAAAATTTATGTCTTGTACGACGCGAGTGCTACAATTTCTGCAAAGCTGTATTTCGTAGTCAAATGCAAATAAACCAGCCATCTGGCAAGAATGGAATCTGGCAGATGTAAGCTTTCACAAGTTCCTGATGAACGGTATGAAAAGAAGACAGAATGTTCATAAAATATATAGTTTGATTCTAGATATACATATGCCATTTCGAGCTCATTCGGAGAAATAAAAAGATACCTTTTTCAATAAGACATCCCCCACCACGGAACAAAGAACAAATTGTTTCGTAGTATAACGACCTTTATTACTCCAGCACATCAATTTGCACACAAAATGTAATAATTGTTAAGGCGGGTACGTTAGCAGCGTTATCTTAATTTCAACAAAAATGTGGCAAAGGACTATCATTAATGTTCATTAACCTATAAAGAAGATTTATTTTTGGATTATTATTCTTGGTCATGAAATTTAGTAAAACATTGTCAATGGCTTCGAGAGATAAAGTTCTTCGATGCTGAGACGCAGCAGTGTAATTGTCAAATCGAATTTCGAAAGCTGAGGGCAGATTCTACATAAAGAAACATCTTATCTTACAGCTAACCAAATGCGTAATCTTTCTTCTTCATATGCATAAGTTTTTTTCTCCATAAGCTCTGAACAATCTAAATAAGATAGAACTTAACCCCATCGTTCTGCTTTAAATTCTTAAAACTACAAGCTGTCGAGTGTTAACAAGTACAAAAGTATTTATACTCAAGACAGTCGTTATTATGAGCCCCATTACAAAAGTGAGAATTGAGGACGCGTCTGATTTCACGAGAGCTAGTTCTTGAGAACAGAAGCTAAATTTATGTTCAAGCAGTAAAAGAACCACCGTACAAATCATATAACTATCAAAAACCTTTTATCTTAGAAACAACTCCAAAAACATGACTTGTTGACCTGTCCTGTAAGGCACTAAAATGAGAGTAGCAAATGCACCGAAGTGAACCTCCAGAGCGCGGGTGGGCGAGCAACCCGGCCCGCGCGAGGGGCGGGGCGCCGCCACCCAGGAGCCCTGTCGCGCGCGCCGAATCCGCAGCGGCGCGGCGCCTGCTGATGTAAACACTGCCAGCGCCGCGCGTTTGCCACTCCGCCACGTCATTTCCGTTCCGGGCCGTCTCTCGCGGTGTGGCGCGGCGCCGCCGGCAGGTGCTCGACGCGCGGCCGACGCCGACGCCGACGCCTGAAACGCCGGGTTTGCGGTACATGCGCGTCAGCGGCCAGGGTGCACTTGAGACGCCGCGCCACGCCGCCCGAAACGCTTTGCCTTAAGCTGAAGATGCTGGACGAGACAGGTTGACTTGAGGGACGTGGGTTTAATGTATGTTTGGGAGTACGACTTTGCAGGTTGTCGGAAGAAAAGAGGGAAGGAAGGGGCAGTAGAATAATGCTCCACGCAAGCGTTCAAATGTTTCTCTTCCTGAATGGCTTTTATTTATTAATTATTTAGTTGCTTTTAAATTGTTTAAGTTTTTACCAAACCTTTCAGTGATCAGGGACAGGCATTTCGATGAATTTTAAGAACGCAAGCTAGAGTAATGTAAAGCTCTGAACTTTCTCATATTGTCACATTCACACACTCATACATTCATATTGTCCTCTAGCAGTGTTGAGATAATTACTTCTCGCAAAGCATTAGTTTTGCACATACATCTTGAATTCGGCCAATTTAATCGCTCTAAAAATTAACATGGGCATGATCCTTATGTGACTTTGGAAGTTCTCGTGGCTCGTAGTTTGGTGATTACATCAGCATACCAGTCACAAATGTGAATGCCTGTACCATATATTCAGATAGGCAATTGCAAGCTGTATTTAATAAAAAGGAAGGAGGTGACGTAATGAACACGATGAACGGTAACTCGTGAAACTGACGACACGCGGATCCAAAGAACACATGCCCGCAGACGCTCGTCGCCTAGCTCGCAGAATGACTCACGTCACAGCAGAATTTAATTAGAGCGTTCAAGTGGACGCAGCCCACTATTTCACGCAGTGACCACCGAGACACACTTACGGAAACGAAAGCACGTTCCATCCGACAAAAAATGTAAACGAGAGTTCAGAGAAACCGCTGGACCAGGTCACTCGCTGCGTCACGGCGCGGCGCGGCGCTCGCCCGCCTCCGCATCACCCCGTCGCCCGCCTCCGCCGCCGGCGCGGCGGCCGGGGCGGCCTGGTTCATGGCCAGCGCGACGCCTGGGGAATGTCGGCGCCAAATATTGTGATTCACGGGCAAGCCGCATGACGCCACGAGAGAAGACCGGCCAGACGGCGCAACACGCGCCCGCGATTAAGGAAGCGGGCGGCATTCCGACGGGAGCTCGTGGCTCTTCCTCGGGCACGCGCGCCGCCCTCGAGGAGCAGCGGACACCCGGTGTTCGTTTCGCAACTCTCCCCTTTTCTGTTATTTAAATTTTTTTGTAAAACTGTTATAATCCAGGCGCGAATCCACGGGGGGGGGGATAAGGGAAATCCCCCCCCCCCCTATTTGTCAGTCAATGTACATTTTAATTTGTCACAGGCATTTGAAACATAAATATTTTTACATTAATACTTTTACAACATACAGTAATTCACTAAATAATCACTTTAATATTTTGCTAGAATATTATATTATATAATACATTATTTGTCATGTTTAGGATATACAAATATATTACATACTAGAGAAAAAGAGTGAGAGAAAATCCCCCCCCCCAAATACTTTCTGGATCCACGCCTGTATAATCCATTCTATATCAGAAGGTATAGAATTTTATTATAACATTTTGAGTAAAACATCAAGAGGTTTTTTCAACCATCAATGAACAAATCCCTATTAAACATATTAATAGTTTAAATCAACAACGTTAACTAAATCGTCAGCTCTATAAGCAAAGCAGAACATTACAGAGAAAAATATGCTGTCATAATTATTTTAAAAAGCAAAATATACTATTTCCAACTGCAGTATCAACACACTACGGAAGAAACCCGTCAGATTTAAAAGCGCGAATATTTTCGGTTCATATGGGTGAAATTATCTACATTCACTGTGTTTACTTGAATTAAGACCAATTTGCAAACAGTTCATAAGAAGGGTTTGCTTTGAGTGAAGATCCGATGAAAGCGTTCTGAACCGTGCGCAAAACTAAACAAAACGCCCAGGAAATTACACCTATTCAAACATTCAGAACCTGCGGAATGTGCGTCACGACTGCCTTGCATTTCGTTTAATCTCGAGTTCCCGCCCTTCTGACAAGGCAATTCGACGTTGCGTAATTCTACGCTTCGCGACACGGATGAGTGCAGAACGCGGTAGAATTTTAAAGACGACGCGTCTTTTGTGCCAAGCGATGACGCAAGCTCCAAGAAGACGCACCTGCGTTGAGCGAAACATAACACCTTCCACGCGGAAAGCGTGCCTCGTCTCTTAACATGCTGAATACAGAGGAACACGTGCTTCTCGCCAAACAAATAGCACTGATTCATCCTTTCCGTACCGCCAAGTTTTCTCACACTCGCATTTGCTGCTCGCCTTTAGATTTTATCGGATTTTATTATACTTCAAATAAGTTTTAAAACAAAGTGCCAAATACGTTAAAAAAATTGACATGTATTAGGACATCGCAAATAAATTCACATTCATAAAGTGAGAATCGATTTGTAAATACGTTCGTTCGCATAGCTGTGGGAATATTTTCGTACGTAATTCATATATGCAAGGAGTAAAGAAAGTTGCAGATCTTCGAAAGAGCTGTATCGCTTTCAGCATCTCGCTAATAGGAATGACAAAATGGACAGATCGTTTCAAAGCCATGATCTTTTTTTCATAATCAGGTCGATGTTGCAATATATTGGCTAAAGCAGACTAATGAGTATTCTGGCTGGCGAGACTATTTGTTAACTATTGCAATCTATTGAGTGATTTCATCAAGACTTTTAACTTTCAATCGTTTAACTTTTGTAGGCGAGGTGGACTGTGACAGATGTTCAATCTTGCCCTTTGGCCCTATGTGTACCTTTTGCAGAACGAAAGAATCAATGGTGGGCACCAGAGGAAATATCTCAATCACACATACCACTCTTCCGCTTCGGTGGCTCCCACGCATTGCGCTTTCAAGCATTCATTATCCCAAAAAAATCAAATTGCTTGCCGCGCCAGCTATTAACTTGTTCCTCTCGCTTCTGCCGAATCCTGTATGAGAGCTTCAGTAGCAACGATGTCAACTTCCACGCTCGTTTTTACACTTCTTGTCTCCTCCCCCTATTAAAAGACGGCGAGACCCTTCAAAGTGTGCAGGCTCCCCCAAGTCTTATACATGGATATACACCCCCCCCATACGAACGAGTGCGGCAATAAAGTAATACACATAAAAAAATAAGAAAAAATCTTTCACGTTTTCCAGAAATATCCTTCAATTTAAAAGTAAAGTGTGTCAGACTCAGTCAATCACAATATTATAACATACTCTTTCATGGAAGTAGTATTCTCACAGTAACTGAAAATATAAAAGGAATTTGGCCTCCTGGCCACTTAGCGGTCGAACTGCTCATGACGATGTGGAATGCATTGAATATCCCGTAGAAACCATAACATCTTGCGTACTAGAACAACATTGCTAGAGGGCGAAGTAGAGACGTGTCCCCTGGCTTCCATGCCCCGTGGTCGGGCGAGCCGAAGGGGCGTGTCCGGGCGCCCGCCCAGGCGCGAACTCGGGGCCCGGGCGCATCCCGTTAGGCGGCGAGGCCACCCGGAGGGAGGGGGCGGCGGCGAGGGCGGCCGTCGGATGCGGCACTTCCTCACGCGTCGCCGGCCGCCGCCGCCGCTCGCGTCCTCGTCCTCAGGAGGACGCCCTTCCTGCATCGGACGGCCATAACCTTGTACCGCGCCGGTCGGTACCGCGCGGGGGGAAGTAAAAAGAAAAAAAGAACGTCTCGCCTGCTTAGAATGGAAGCGTTTATGGAGCGCGCTGTAAAAATTCCTGCATGCAGCAGGTGAGCTCGCGGACGTCGACGCGGTTTTTGCCGCCGCGTCGCCGCCGCCGCCGCCGTCGCGTCGCGGAGGCTTCTGGTCGCGCCCTGACCAACTTTCGGCCTCGCCTCCCGCGACGAGATCCGCGGGCGCAGCGCCGCGCTGCTTGTTTTGTCATTAACATTTAATGCTCAATCGAGCATAACGATTTTTTAGACAAATATAAATTTATTGAATCCCACATCTCATGAATAATACCGAGACGTTCGCGACGAGAAAACCGGTTTAGACCGGTGGCGTTGTTGGAATTGGTCGACTAGTCCATCGCCAAATGAGGTGATCAATGCTGAAGCAATATAATAAATAATGAAACGGGTACACGAAACTGTCAGGGGTTCGCCGCCAAAACAATAATTCACGTTACTTATTAAACCTTCGTTTTATCTACTTTTCGACACGCATTTATTCACGTTCATACATAATTAACGACGGAAGCTCGGTACCGTACACACATTCAACACATCGCTCTCTACCTTCTTCCACCTATAAACCAAAGAGGACAAAAAAGAAAACACGTTTCTCTAAGCAATCTCGTGCTTGTATTCACCGCATACTAAACATCGGGGGAGGCGCTGCAGGGAGGGGCGAGGCGAGTGCAGATGTCGCGTCGTTCCCAGGCGCGCAGGTGGCGAGGCTGAGTGGGGCTGTTTACGGGGGAGTTAAGGGGGTGACGGGCGCATCTACCCGGACGGCGTGTATTTAGGGGTGGCATTGTCCACGGTAGAATAAAACTCATAGACACCCATCTTTTGTGTAGATTCATTCAAATTTTTCCTTTCACCTAACCAGAAGTGAAGTAATTAAGAAAGTTTGGGCAGCGGGGTCGATCGTGGTTAATTCCAGCCTTCTGATCATCAAACGCCTTCTTTTGCAAGTCTTCAACTCATACAGTTTAAAGCCCCCTATCACCGCCACCCTTTACATTGATTGATCGGTATTCTGGGCGTGTGAACGGCTGTCATTTTCCCCTCAAGTGTAGTGCATGTTTTCTCCCGGGAGGTAGCGGTGATCTTCCCCTGCTGGGTGGTGCTGGCGCCGTCCTACCGTCGCCTAGCGAGGTTTTCACCAACCAGGAATCTCCCACCAGTTGGGTACCGTTCCTGCCGAGACAAGCTCAATGCTACCGACCGGACTCCCGGTCGGTAGTGCATGCTACAGTAAGTGTGTGTAAGGGGTGAGGATAGGACAAGGAAGAGGAAGAAATCGCGCGCGGTCCGTGGCCCGTTTTTTCGGCATTCGCTTGGCGCTGATCGGAGAAATCCCGGAAAACTACCGATGAGAGCAACAGGCCACTATAATTCTCCTCCAGATAGCGTCTGAACTCGACCTAGCTCTGTAGCTAGTGTCGAAAACCCTGCCATACTCGGGACTCGAACTTAGGAACTCCTGGTCAGAGGCCACCCCTTACATTTGAGCGGTGTCCCCAAACGTTTCTGATTTCATTCTAACCAATTGTAGCTCTCCTGACAATCGGACATAGCATGGCAGACGCGGCGCGCAGAGCGCAGGGACGCGCTGCTTTCTGTGTGGAGGGGCTCTGGTCCCGGGCGCGGCGCAGCGCGCAACTCCGCCCGAGGGCGAGGGCGAGGGCGAGGGCGAGGGAGCAGAGGGAGCGTCGCCGCCGCCGCCGCGTCAGCGCGTGTTGCCGGAAGCACCCGCGTTCCCCTTACTATCAGCGGCGCCGATAGGAGCAGCGACGCCGCGGGCGCGGGCGGGGGTGGAGCGAGGCGGGAAGGGCGGGGCGGGGCGGGGCGGGGCTGCTGCCTGTGCGCCCACCGCCGGATAAGCTGACGGCCACTTCCGCTCCCGTGTGATCGCACGCGAAGAGCTGAGCTGCGGGCTCTGAGAAGCGTGCACAACGCATCTGGGAGGTCAGTACACAGGAGTGAACATGGCATTTCGACTTAAATGTTTAAACGCTTATTTTATGAATCGTGCGTTGCAATGTGATTCCAACAAGTGTCTGTTGGGCTTACATGTCCAGTTCTTACTAATGTATCTACTGCTCGAGTTCGACACATCACAGTTTTTACCGAAGGAAACTAGCATTCAGTCACGAGTGTATAACTGGCACAAGATGACGAAGAGAAGATAGGTTTAGATTCGCTTTTCGAAGTTTCCAAACATGCAATTCTGACGGGTTCTCTTAACAATAGCAGGAAATTACATTCGAAGATTATTGTAGTCCAACTTCCGAATAATTTGTAGGAGTCAATATTTACTTTCGTCATGGCACAATGATGCAATATCTTCACGAGAAGAAATACTGCACATGGTATCACAGATTCACGAGATTACGTAAGATATTCTTACTGGGCTTTTTAATATTTCGTGAAACTATTTCCTGAAAATGCATTTCCAAAATTGCTGTACTCGTAAGACATATGAAATAAAATGAAAATGTAATACATGAAGTGTACTAAGCGTAAAGTTATAAGATGAAATAATTGAATGTGAGCGCCGATCAATATATGTCTGAGTTGACATATAAGATACATGGGTAATGGTTAGACCTAATAAATTAAAGAATCAAATAAGCCAATGGAAAGTTATTGGAAATAAATAGTAAATTGAAAAGTAATGTTCAATCCTGCAACGACCGAGAAAGAAAGATTCCCTTCTTGATGCCGGTCCGTATTAGAGCACAGAGTCTGGAGCTCAAGGGGTTCGGCCAGGTGGAAAAGTGGTAGAGCCAAAACGTCTTCAAACACAAGCAAATCGAAATCCTAAAATTTGGATTTTCCGCGTGATAGAAGTAGCCGAGGTGTTTGATGGGCCTAGATAAACAATGTGAAGTATTAACAACTCCAGTAGTGTGTACTACCGTACAACTGATGTCACTGCAGCGCCTCTGACCGGGAGGTTCTAGGTTCGAAACCTGACGGCGGCAGGATTTTCGACACTAGCTTTCTAGCTAGGTCGAATTCAGTCGCTGTCTGGAGGAGATTTCTAGCGGCCGGCTGCTCTGATCGGTAGTTTTCCGTGGTTTCTCCGATCAACACCAGGCGAATGCCGGAGCAATACCCTACCAAACGGGCTACGGACCGCGCGCGATCTGTCCTCCCTCTTCCTTGTCCTATCCTCTCCCCTTACTCACACACTTACAGTAACATCCACTACACTACCACATATTCCGGGAGACCTGGCGGGAGCTTAGAGCTTGTCCCGGCTGGGGCGGTGCCCTGCAGGTGGGAGAGTCCTGGTTAGGGGGAAACCCCACTAGTCGACGGTAGGTCGGCGCCGGATCTCGCCATCCAGCGGGGGAAGATCACCGCCATCTCCCGAGAAAAAACATGCACTACACTCACGGGACTAATGACCGAAGCAGTTGACGCGCCCGGAATCACGAAAAAATCAATCAATCTATAGAGGTGTGCTAAGCCCGCTCCAACGCCAGTTCCTAGAGCCGTAACGTCGGGGAACACACCGCCTTAATCCGTGGGCGGCCGTGGCCGGTGCTCTCTCCTCACCGCCAGCGCGGGGGCAGCGGACGGGCCGGGCCGGGCCGGGCTGGGCAGGCATC
Source organism: Teleogryllus occipitalis (assembly GCA_011170035.1). NCBI lineage: Eukaryota > Metazoa > Arthropoda > Insecta > Orthoptera > Gryllidae > Teleogryllus > Teleogryllus occipitalis. Next base: position 195,358 of record BLKR01001177.1, on the reverse strand, counting down.
TCCGGCCGGGGCGCCTGGGGGGCCGGGCGGCTGCGGCGGCGGGGCGGCGGCCGGTGCAGTTACTCGCGCCGGGGGCGGCGGCGGACGTGCGGGCGTGCGCGGGCGTGCCCACGAGGGCGTGACGGTATGCGAGGGAAGGGCGGGCGGGCGGGCAGCCCCGATTTGAGGCGGCGACGCCTCAGGCCCGCGTCCGCTCCTCCTGCCCATCCCCGTCCGCGCGAGGGAGCCGCCCAACGCAGCTGCTCCCGCGCAGGTACTTCGCTGCAGACGCCGCCCGCAAACAGGTGGACGTGCCTTATGATTCGTGGAGACCTGCTTTCGCGAGAAACCGACGGTTACAAGAGCTCTTCGGAAACCCATTCGTACTACAATAAATGCAAAGCAAAGTATACACCACTAAACTTGAATAGTGCTCTTGGAAATAGGTTTCTTTGCATTGATTTATTCTTTGGTAGTTCCATGTAGTTAATGAAACTTCGCCACATTGTTTGAGCAGAACGTCTGAATTTTGCTATTATTCATTTTTTGAACATTTTTTTTAAAATAAAATTTCATGAAGATATATTCAAACCATGGTTAATTAAACTTATTTCTTCTAAGCCATACTCTGAAGCTACAGAGTATAACCGAGTACGAATGGAGTGGAAATGAGCCCACCTGAGCAGACAAGAACTGTGAAGCGCTCACTAATCGAGGCCCGGGGCGTTGGCGAGTCCTGACACCGCCGCGAAAGGAGAGGTCACGTAACAGCTCGTAATCGCGTAAGCAGGAAATTCCGGGGCGTTGCACACGCACGGCGACGAAATTACGATCTTCGGGTCCAGAGCTCTGTCGGTTGATGCTTATGTCACATCCGCTGACTTCTTATCTAACAGAAAGGGAATACATGCACAGAAATGTCGCCTGAGCAAACATAATAATCAAGAAATAAAAATGGAAACAGTGTTTGCAATACAAAACACTACGTTCGTTAGATCTGACCAACAGCAACTTCTAACAAATTTTGTTTTTAACTCGTTATTTTATCATGTTATCGCAAAGTAACTTCTGAAGCAATATATTTCAATCGTCAAAAATACAAGTTAAGAGTACATTTCAAAAAATAAGTTTAAAATAAAAAAAAATCACTGCGACAGCTTTTTACAATTGATTAAATAACGTAATAACTTGGAGTCGCGCCGCACCCTGCGAGAGAGAAGCGTCCTGAGGAGTTGGACCGCGGTGCGACGCAGGTCCCGTCTCCACTGGGGCGTGCACTCGCAGTCAGGTGCTCGGCGCGCCCGCCCCGCCCACCACCCAAGGAGAGAGTGAAGATTTGAGATCGTCAGGTCCACAACTTCAGTAATCACTGCCGGTTTATGGGACTGTTTTGTTAACATTCTCGACCTGCAGAAATCAATAAAGCAATGTAATCGTAGGATTTGGATCATATTGAAAGTAATCTTTCGTTTTCCCCAGTGATATTCCAAGAAAAAATACTTTAAATATCTACAATGGCTCCTTGACGGTTGCATTCTCTCATCTACGTAGCCTAAGTTTTTTATAACAACCCTTCCTACAGAAACAATAGCTGAGTTCGGTGGAAACGTAAAAGCCACTAACCGTTGGTGGCCAATTTTGCACGATTCTTTTTCCGAAAATAATACGCCTTTTTCGCATCAGATGGCAGAACACGTAATTCCATCGGTCCAATTACGTCCTCCAAAGTCGTCATTCCGAGCGCAGCGCGCTTCGCCATTCATGCCGTGAGGCGGGCGCGATGGAGGCCCGCGGGCGCGGGCGAGAGCGCCGGGGGCCTTCCTGCCCCACGCGCCCCCGCGGCCGCCCACCGCACCGCGCGGCGGCGCGGGCCACGAAAGCCCGGTGAAAGGTGAAGGTAATCAGGACGGAACGCAGGAAAGCCGTGCGCGACCGCGGGATTTACGGCTTCGCAAAAACGCGTAGCGACTGGACTGGATCCGTAGTAAAAAAAAAAAAAAAAAAAAAAAGAAACAACATCTCGCTCCGAAATCGCCCAGTGATGTAAACCCGCGAGTCTGCCCGACCCGGAGGAACCGACCGACCGGGAGGCGCTAAACGGCGCGTGGAGGCAGCTGGTTAGATATCCGCTCGCGAAGCTACAGCGCAAAAATAAAGAGAAAGAATCGGCTCGCGCAGGCCGGCCGGCCGGCTTTTAAGTAATATTTATCGCTGCATCGTGACATCGCGCAAAACGTCGGTTCGCGGCCTTCGGCTGAGGGGGAATCCGTTTGACAGCTCGCCGGCGGCCGATTACAAGGCTCCCGAGGCGAATATGGGCCAACTGGAGCTGGGCCAACTCGGGCGGCACGGGTTCAGCGGCGTTCTACGTCAACGCCTGCGGGGAGGCGGACAAATCGTCGAGACTATGAGAAGACGGTCTACTCTGAAGTAAAGTATCGTAACCGTTTCTTTTTTGGTTGGTGAACATTTCGCATTGACCTGAATAGTTTGACAAAATGCAAAGCCCACGGCGTAAAGTGTATGTGGTGACCAGCGGTGACGTTGAGGAGCCAGAACGCAAAATGCTGAGGTGCGAATGACGGTCGATTAGAGATTTCATACTCCTTGTCGAAAGGAATGAAGACGTGTGAAATAGATTTCCTGACATATTGCCTCTGTTGGTCCTCTCTCAATGTGCACCGATGAAGTCAGCCCTCGCGATCAAGTCCTGACCCGAGGACGCACATCGAGAAGCAAGGCAGGCGCTCGGGTGCGCGCTCCCTCAGGCCTCCAGGAGCAGGGCGCGGCCGAGGCGAGGCCGCTCTCGAAACCCAATCCGCCATACAAACCGCGACACCGCATGAGAGGAAACGGTACCGCGGCGCCAGGCCGGGGACAGCGGCGGAGAAACGAACCGGGTTCCTCAACCGGCTCCGGAGCGCACCGGACGAGGAGACAGAGAGAGAGAGAGAGAGAGAGAGAGAGAGAGAGAGAGAGAGAGAGAGAGAGAGAGAGAGAGAGAGAGAGAGAGAGAGAGAGAGAGACAGAGAGAGAGAGATTGGGACGCCTGCACAGTGTTTATGTCGGAGTGTGCGTGCGAGTTATACCGAGGGACAGAAAATAGTGTCATGGGGAATGGGAGTGAGCAAATGTAATTGAAAATACCAATTTACCACTAAGAAAGACAGATGTAACAGAGGATTGAAACCGTTCAAAAATGGACGCTATGTAAGCTAGGTCGTGAACAGGAACCCGATTTGATATAGCATTCCAAGCCGGAGGCAAGATACTAAAAGAGGAAACGGAAAATAGCTGCATCGCATCTGGTGCATACCGTAACCGAATCGGTGGAAGCTCTCTGGAGTCTGAACGAAGACGCCGAGCGGAAACGCGCCACCAAACACAGTCATGAAGGGCGGTGGCGACGGGATGGAGGCGGCCGTGATTGCCCGTCGGTCCGCCGAGCGGAAGGATGCGTGCGCTATGACCCGCTGACGGTCGTTGGAGGACGCGGAGTGGGGGAGGTGACGGGACGCGACGAACGGGCGGACGGACGTCTTCGTTGCCGGCGACGCTGCAGCGGTCAGTTCGCGACCGAAGCTTAACTGTTTCCCGCCGTCGTCGCCTCCATTTGCTTAACGGTCCACGCGGTCGCGTATCCGGCGGCGGCGGCGGCGGCGGCGGTGGCGGCGGTGGCGGCGGTGGCGGCGGTGGTGGCGGTGGCGGCGGTGGCGGCGGCGGCGACGGGGCGTCCCGTCGCAACGCGACCCGCCCTACGCGTCGTCCCACACCGCCACTCGCCGCCGCCTCCGCCGCCGCCGCCGCCGCCGCCGCATCCGCTCCCGCCCAGCGCGGGCGCGTCGTGAAAGCCAGGTACCGCAGGCGCGACGCCGTAAAACGAATCTGCTATAAAAACGCACTTTTCGGCGATGACTGGAGGAAGGAAACTCGAAATGTCGTCCAGGTCCCCGGAGAGAGTTCAGATTCCTCACCTGGGAGATGGAGGTGGAGATAGTCAAGAAGTGCTTTCGCGGATTATATGTCACGAGCAAGGGCAGAAATGTGGAACTGAGTAAATGTTAGTGCAGAATAAGAAAAGTAGTCCTCGTGTTTCAAGAAGTTTCCTGTTTATGAAACGAAATGCATACTTATGGGTGAGTTTGTACGTGTGAATGGCAACGTTCGAGACATAATAACACTTTAACAGATTCTATCTAAAACATGTACATAACAAGTAGAATAATTACTTCGGAAAAGTACATAACTTCATAACGGCACGCCACATCTCCATAATATAAACTTCGACATTAGAAGACAAGGTAATTATACACCTAATTAGCGTAAGGGTACCGCGCCCCTGCATACAACAAACGTAAATCATGTATTGCATGTTTACAGGAAATAGAAGCACGTTTTACAATTTATAGTGTAAGTCATATAAAATACTAGAAGATAAAACTTCGGTTGAAAAGTCTTTTTGACGCTTCATGTGATCTTAATTTTAATTAGAATTCAGTGCAGGACTCTTTTGGCCGGGTCTGGAATAAAGTCATCGGTGCGATACCGTGATTACTATTTTTTGCCGTAGGCTACATTTTATTCTTTCGAGTAAAATAATATATCCAATTAACTTCTGGATGTGAACAGAACTACCGGAGACGAGCTCAATACGAATTTATAGACCTGGGAAGATAACTTATGCAGTGAAAGCAAAAACTCAGCATATTCTCACAGCTTAAAGGCCTTCTGAGAATAAAGGAATCAGTAAATGTAATTACAAATCAAAAATAAAAATAATTTAAAAAATCAACGCGTACTAAAGGAAATTACAATAACAGATTAGAGTAAATCGAGGTCGGGGACCATCAAAACACATCTTAGAATCTCCTTGGCGTTATATCCCACCACGGTGATAGGGCTTCCTACGTCCATTTAACAAGGTAGGCGGGACGACAGAGTGGAGCTCGGGGCGGGCCGGGGCGGGGTGGGGTGGGGTGGGGTGGGGCAGCGTGGGACGGCGCGGGGCGGCGTGGGGCGGGGCGGCGGGGGGCGGACGGGGCGGCGGGGGGCGGGCGGGGCGGCGGGGGGCGGGGCGGGGCGGCGGGGGGCGGGCGGGGCGGGGCGGGGCGGGGCGGGGTGGGACGGGGCGGGGTGGGGCGGGGCGGCGCGGGGCGGGGCGGCGCACCCCGGGAAGGAGGCCTCCGGCGCCTGCGGGTCATCCGGCCGCCGCCGCCACCGCCGCCGTCGCCGCGCCACGTGGCTCACGCCGCCACCCGCCACCCCGCCGCACGCAACTCTACAGTCATTCTGCCCCACTTTGCTGTCTCCCACCGCCGCCGTGGCCTGGCGAGGGGACAGCAATGAGCAAAGACATGTTACGGATCTAGAAGATGGTGAGGCGTGTGCTTCAGCGCTCTCGTATACATAAACGAAGATTTTCAGTCAAGTGAAATGTTTGAATCAGGGATCACTAAAACATTCATCTCGAAGTCAATTTGCATGAAGAAAAAATCGTTCGTCTATGGAATCCAATTTGATTAAGGTATTGCCTCAGACAGAAAAGAAAAAAACATAATTTTTGTATACATCTGTTAGAATATTACACTAATAATTATCTGTTCTTATAGATCATCAAACACATCACATACTGTTGACTCCCGCATCGTAGAGGAAAAAATAGAGTAATGCAAATAACCTCGTACCTCAAGTAAAAATCCTCATTCCACCTTGGACATGTCAAACGTGTAGCAACACACGATTTCCGTTCGATATTTCGTAGCGTCTAACACCTTAGAAGATTAAAGTGTTAATCGAATTCAGTCGCTGTCTGGAGGAGAATTGTAGCGGCCGGCTGCTCTGATCGGTAGTTTTTCTGATCAGCATCAGGTGAATGCCGGAGCAGTACCCTACCAAACGGGCCACGGACCGCGCGCGATCTCTCCTTCCCATTCGTTGGCCTATCCTCTCCCCTTACACACACACACACACACACACACACACACACACACACACACACACACACACACACACACTAACATGCACTACACTACCACATATTTCGGGAGACCGGTCGGGACTTTAGAGCTTGTCCCGGCTGGGGCGGTGCCCCGTTGGTGGGAAAGTCCTGGTTAGGGGGAAACCCCACTAGCCGACGGTAGGTCGGCGCCGGATCTCGCCATCCAGCGGGGGAAGATCACCGCCATCTCCCGAGAGAAAAACATGCACTACACTAACGGGACTAATGACCAGAGCAGTTGACGCGCCCGGAAACACGAAAAAATCAATCAATCAATTAAAGTGTTAATTGTCCGTTGGCAGGCGTCGCCCCCTCGCCCGCCCCTGCGCCCGCCGGCGCGGCGCCTCTGGAGGAAGTCGCTACCTGTCGCGATACGCATCGACGCGCCGCGCTAAAACGACGCAGCCGCTGGAATTCGCCACGGGCGCGCCGCCCCCGCTTCCGCTTTGCATGTCTCCGCCTAATGCACTTCCGCCCGCGCGGGGGCGGATGAGGTGCGGCAGGCAGCACGTGGGTGGGCCGCTGCCAGGGCACGGCGTGCGACGACCACGTGGTGGCCAGCAGGCCCAGACGATGCCCGAACGACTCGCGATCTTGGGGTTCTTTCAATGCGGAGCGTTTAATGTTACGAAAGTCCATCTTATGGTGAATCAAATCGTTTGTAAGAAACCTCTTAATGATCGGATGATGTAATTTTAAACACAGTGTCATTAAATGTCTTTTGCGGTATTTAAGAGTTCCTCGTAACATTCGTAAGAACACCCTTTGCCGTTTCCTACGTAAAGTTAATGTAAACTAAATAGTAATTACCAATGGAAAATATAATTCTTGCATTCAAATCTTAACATAAAAACAAAATATTCAAGAGAATTGTAATAAATACAAGTGATGTAAAACTCTCCTGAAAAGTTTGACTGACTTTGTGGCCTTACCATTTTCTCCACTAAATATTTGTAAGAAATAAAAACAGAGTGTTTCAGATGTGCCAAAAGTCTTGACTCAGGAACATAACGTAGCTAACATGTTTAATAAACAAAACAAAAAAACAACTGAAAACACTCCAGTAAGTTATCCCAGAAAAGTACACTTGGAAAAAATGAATTAACGAGCTAGAAGAAGTGCAGCGTGCCATTGAAGGGGTGACATTTGCCCGTCCCAAGACCACGTGGAGCTACGCCTGGCTGCATGGATGGGCGGGGCGGGGCGGGGCATGGGGGGGGGGGGAGGGCGGCGAGGGACGGGATGCCAGGGCAACCGAGGGAGCGACCTTCCGCGAAGCGGCCCTAGGGAGAAACGCCCCGTTCGGGCCTCGCGTCGCCGCGGGGTGCTGCCGCGCGGGCGCACTGCTCCCAAAGCAGCGACTTCCAGCGCCAGGCAATATGTCCAACATGAATGAAATAAATATAACATTAAAATGAATAACAAAATAAGACAAATTATTTTTTTAATCTTTTATACGCCAATTTTCTAGGTAAAAAACGCTTTACTGCGGATATTTAAAAAAAAATTACTGGTTAGTCGAAAATAAATGGAACAAAATAGAACAAGTTTCTACGACAGTTATTTGCAACTCTTGCAAAAAGAGTATGATTAAGATAATTGTTACGCCGGTTAGAATCGAATTTTCTAATGAAGTAATGTATGTATAATGTGGAATTAAGTACTTGAAAGACACCATTTGCAATGTATTCATTCTTCGCTAGAATTTTAGACATTTTGCATGTGCCATCTCAGGACTACTAACTACTACGCAATGTAAAACGTGAACTGAAACCTTTCAAAAAGTTAACAAAAATCAGTATATTTCCTTAATATTCATAAACACTAGACGTTAAAAAAGCTCCTTTGAAATACCACAACCTATGTGCCGGGCGCCTGCCGCGTGCCTTTGGCCCACTGAGCCGCGGCGGTGCGGCGCAAGGACAGCCAGGAGTGTGCGGCGGCCCCGAATCGTCGCCCGCGAAGTGCGTGTCAAATGGGAGGAGGGCGGCACTTGAAAGGCACACTCGCCGCCCCCTCCCCCTCCCCCTCCGCCTTCGACGGGGCTCTGCGCCTTCTTGGATCAGGGCTGCTTCTTCAGAGAAAACTATTTTCGCGTTCATGAATAGAGTATAGTGCTTGCCCACCGTAAACAGAAGTGTGATGTAGCTGTATGTTTTTGTTGTTTATCTAATGAAAGATATTATTATTATTATTATTATTATTATTATTATTATTATTATTATTATTATTATTATACCTATGCCACGCAAATACTGAACCTCAACGAAAACTAATATATTTGGTCAAGTAGATGCGTTCAGCGAATTGCTGTTATTGAGCGACCGACATCCAAAAAATCTGGACCCAAGCAGGTCACATTAGGGATACTCTATTGTTATTAATGCGCTATTCAGACTAACATCAATACCTCAGTTTTTCGGAAGTTGATTGAAATTAGATAATACAATAGTTACGTAACGTGGACACATGGACAAGCATCAAGACGTACCTATGATCGTATTTTACTATATACCCAACTTCCCCCTAAAATGCTACACACTCAAAAAAATCACCGGTCGGGATACCATCGACACTGCTGAATGGAACACGGTGGACGCTCACTACGCGTCGCTAGTGAAGAGAAGCGTCGTCTTCCTCCAGCACAATGTCATACGACACTTTCTAGGCGATCTGCACATGGGCCACGCCGCCTCGTGTCGCATCGCGTCGCGTCGCATCGCGTCGCATCGCATCGCATCGCGTCGCATCGCGTCGCATCGCGTCGTATCGCATCGCGTCGCATCGCGTCGCGTCGCGTCGCATCGCGTCGCGTCGCATCGCGTCGCATCGCGTCGCATCGCGTCGCATCGCGTCGCGTCGCATCGCGTCGCATCGCGTCGCATCGCGTCGCGTCGCATCGCATCGCGTCGCATCGCGTCGCATCGCGTCGCGTCGCATCGCGTCGCATCGCGTCGTATCGTGTCGCATCGCATCGCATCGCGTCGCGTCGCGTCGCATCGCGTCGCGTCGCGTCGCATCGCGTCGTATCGCGTCGCATCGCGTCGCGTCGCGTCGCATCGCGTCGCGTCGCGTCGCATCGCGTCGCATCGCGTCGCATCGCGTCGCATCGCGTCGCATCGCGTCGTATCGCGTCGCATCGCGTCGCATCGCGTCGCGTCGCGTCGCGTCGCGTCGCGTTGTGCCGTGTCGTTCCGCGTCGTGTCGCATTGCATTCTGGTGTGCCGCGTCGCGTCGCTCCGCGTCGTGCTGCGTCGCGCTGCGTCCGCCGCGCCGCTTACCGCCGCCGTCGCCCGGCTGCCCTGATGGCCGTTTTCCGCTCCCCCTTTTCACCGAGCCCTATTGCTTTAAGTTTCATTCATCACGCTCGTCTTCCTTATTAGCCGGTCTCCTGCCTCGTCTTCCGCTCCGGTTGCGGCGGTGGCGGTGGCGGCACGGCAGCTCCAGCGGCGGCACAGGCTGCGGTGCGACTCTGCGAAACCCGTTCTCCCACTTGCTGGACGCCGTCGACGCTGCCGCCACCGCTGCCCCAGCGCCAGCCAGCGTCGGCAACACGCAGCCAGCGCACAGGGCCAAACCTACTCTACCTCCACGTCTCCCTTCGGGAGCAAATTTTGAAGCGCAAGAAGAATGTATAATCTCTTGGATCATAACTAAAACTTCACTTATGCAGAGTCGGAAATATATTGTACGCTTTCTGATTTCAAGAAAATCGCATCGTACTGAACTTTTAAAACTTACTGTTATCAAAATATTATCACAACAGCATTCTTTAGATATATAAACGCACTTCACTTACCGAAGTAGTAAAATAATTCTTTTAAAGTATAGCATGGCTTTTCACACCTAAAACACCTCCGCTCCGTATTATCTGGGTATTATTCTAAATATTGTAATGTCGGGTTTCATGTTAGGTAGCTGCCCTTAGAACGGAATCAGCCCCAAAAGAGAGCGCATGAATAGGTCAGTGAGAGCGCATTGTTGTACTCTGAAATGCCTCCAACACTACGAACGGAGGCGCATCGTTTCGCTGTGGTGAATGACGAGAACTCTTCACTGTGCGTGGCCCCCGCCGCCGCCGCCACCGACCGTAATTTTCCATTAACGCATATAAACTTGTGGTCGAGGGCTCGCGGGGCGATGATCAACAATGAGAAGGACGCGCTTCCCTTTTCGCGAACGCAAGACAAATATTGAAGAGACCCGCCTGCCCGCCCGCTATTTGCTCTCCATTACTCCGTGTTTGCTCGCGGCGGACCCACCCGCCCTCGCCAGTCGCACGGCGTTGCGCCGCACAGCGAAACGACGAGCGCACAGCGAAGCATGCGCCGTGCGTGCGCAAGTCCTCAGGACACCTTAGGGCGCTGGGCCAGACGTTGCATTTTTTTAGAGGGCGTGCACAATGGCTATTGGCTCAATAAAAATAGTTTTAGATTGTGTACCTTCCAGCACGTCTAGGCCCTAAAAATGTAAGTGGGAAGTTTTTCAGAAAACAAAAGTTTCTTACTAACAATATGTTTCCAAGGTTTGCACACTTTTTGCAATTACCTATGGTGCAATATCTTAATCTTCGTTCGCTTATTTATGTTTTTTATCCTTATTAACTAGTTTTTCGATGATCAAGACCTCCCCTTCTCCCACCACGCTCTCTTTGTATCTGCCATTGCCTACCTCAGTGGCCAAAAGATTCTCGTTCGCAGAACGACGTTTTTTGTTCCCGTGGAACTCAATCTAGAGGTTGAATTTCATCCACAACTTTGAAATTACAGAGACCTCTTAATCATGAGGGTCTTGACACGCACACGAGGGTTTTCAACACACACACACACACACACACACAAACAAAACAACACTGCGTCACACTTAGGAAAAAAATGTCAATGAGAAATATCAATCAGAGTCTGATGCAGTGCTTGATGTTGGCGATTGAATATGCAAATGTGACGTTTCTGTGTTTATATCGTAAAACTCTTAATTCACTTTTGCGCTTTCCTAAAGATCCTGTAATACTGGCAACTACTTCAAAAGTTGCAAGAGTAGCTAAGACGTGTGGACTGAGCGTATTACGAGAAAGCCTCCGCATTCATCTTGTGGTTTATTAGAATGATACACGTCACTTACATTAAATGGGAAGAAAATCTGTCTCATGATCTACATTTTTGAAAGGTTTCTAATCGGTTACAAATATTTAAAAAACAATCGCGTAACTCATTTAATTTTCTATTTAACTAGACGAACACAAATGAAAGAGAAATAATGAAATGAATTCTTGTACACTACAATGTTCATTGTTCATCGTTTGGGAGCAAGCGAGTAGTCAGAAACAGTTTTCTGTTAACATCTAATCACTAGACATATCCATAATTAGCAATCCTCGCAACTGCACCGTTCTGCAGGAAAAACACGGCTAAGCAGCCACGGACTGCCCCCTCAAGCTTTACTGTGATAATAAACCTGTAAACTCGGCTGACTGAGAGGCGCGGGCGGAGGCGCTCCGCTGCCCAGAGAAAGGCGCGACCCTGGCGCGGCGCCGCTAATGAATGAATCTCGGAAACGGTGGCCCTTAAAAGGTCACCCCCGCCGGAGGCATCGCGCTCGGTTGGATCTGCACTCGCAGCGCCGCCGCGCAGCGGAGGCCTCGCGTTGCATAACTCCCGACGCCGGCGGAGGCACAGCGCTAGGGCACGCTTTACACCGAAATCGAAAGTCCTCCGCTTCATTGGTCTATGCTGCCGCGTTGCGCGCTCAATGACGTGTTGAAATCCCGGCGGTCGGCGGGGCCACTTCAACAGTGCGTAAACGACCCGCATAGGCCGGCGACGACGGCGGCGGCGAATGGGAGGGTGTGGAGGCGGCAGCGGCGGCGGCGGCGGCGGAGGTTCGCGCTAATTGCCTCGTTTATGTCTCAGAACAATTGCCGAGCGACATCGTAGTCTCCGGAGTAATGCGCGCAATGAAGATAAAGGGCAGTTTATGTGGGGAGTCGGTGGAAGAATCCCGTCCTGTCAGTCTCTGCGAGACAGTCGCTTTCCTGGTAAGAATCAAACGGACAATCACACGAGGAGCCGTGTTTCTCCTTCTTTTTCGTTGTGCTGTCCGACGCACGAAAAGACCATCTTTCAGTTCTTTGGATTCTTGTTCAAGAAATTATTTCTTGGAATGCTTGGTGACAATTTTTAAACGGTTTCTTTCGACATTGCAGAGTAAATTCACTGGATTATGTCCTCCGAAAGTAACTTCCAGTGAATCACACATTCCAGTGAATGCATAAACACTGCTCGAGATAAGGGGTGGATTTGCGTTTGAATTGCACACCCTGGAAGAATTTAAAATAATTAATAGTTGACTGCTTATTGTTTCATCTTTGCTGCCCTTGCTTCTAACAGGAAAGACAAAATAAATACATTACTCATTCGATAAAGACTCCATCAGACAATAACGTAAAGTGGAAGAAACGAGTTTCTAAAAAATAAAAAAAAAAGAATGTCCCAGGAAACATTAGTAGATAATAGATATATTCAGAGAAACATCATTCTTCATTCGCCCCGCTCTAGTACCGTCGCATGCAGTCACGCCAACGCGGGTCCTGCCGCGCCCGCCGCCGCCTGCGAGCCAGCTCGTCGGGCGCGCTCGGGGTTAACGAGAGCTCACGCAGGGCGGCGGCGGCGAGAGGTCACACAGCTGCCGCCACCGCCGGGCGGCGGCAGGTGTGACGTAAGCAGCAAGTGGCAGCGCGGCGCGGCGCGGCGCGGCGGCGGAGAGCGGCTCGACTTTCCCTCGGAGCAGCTTTGCTCCGCGGCGTTATGAATGAAACTCGGCGGCGCGAGTCACGTGACCCGTTGCGAGCGCGCGCGCGCGGCAAAGAGGCGGGCCGGTTGCTCAACAAGCGAACGCGCGAGCCAGCCCGCGCCCGTTCGCTCGCGCCTACCAGCGGCGGCGCGCGCCTTCGCCGCGAAGGTCGACGGCGACGCCCGCCCGCGCGCGAGCCCAGCTCAGGTGGGCGAGCGAGTGAGCGAGTGAGCGAGTGAGAGGCCGAGGGAGCACGCGCGCCGGGGCGACGGAGTGTGCGGACGCCCCAGGGCGCAGGGCTCCGCGGTGGGCGAGGGTGATTCGCGAACGAGACCGGGCGGGTGCGGGCGAGTGGGCGCGGGGAGTGGGCGTGCAAGCGGTTCACGGGGGCGCACGGCGCGGGCCGCGTGGGCGTGCGGCCGGACGGTCGTCGGAGGGGCCGCGTGAGTGAGGCTGGAGGACGGGTCGGGGCGCGACGAGCGGCGTCGCAGGGTGAAAGAGGCGGGTTCCGCGGGGGTTCCGCGGGGAGGGGGCTGGGTGGGGGAAGAGGGCAGGTACCCTGCGGCCGTACGCGGGCGTGGGTTGCTCCGCCGCTGCCACTCGCCCACGGGAACAGCCTACCCGCCCGCCCGCCCGGCGACTCATCAACTCGGCGGCCGGCCGCCGCCCCGCCCCACGCGCCGCCACCGCGCTTGCCCTCTCCCTCTCCCGCTCCCTCTCCCGCTCCGCTCGCGACCGCTGTGCAGAAAACACGCGGGACATCGTGCGAAGCCGCTTGTTCGAAACAGCTCAATGTTTTCAACGTACAGACTCAATTCAGAGCGAATATGGAGGTTAATTAAATTACACTATTTATTTTCTTCGATGCAAACTGACACCTCATATACTAACTTCGCTTAATATGACAAATGTTTATTAAAAGTCGAAAATATGGACAGTGGTGAATGTTCTGACTCTGTAATATTTTAACACGCAACTAAACTATTGTACTACATGATCACTACTTACACATTCCTTTGAATGATGTTCCGCAGTATCATTATGCTGTCACATGAAACCACATTCAAGCGTTTTTTTATTACTAAGTAATACTCAGCCCAACCAACTTTTCATTATCTTGCTGAATTCTATCATTGATTTTGAAGTGCAATATCAAGTATGAAATGAATATAACGAAGCACTGAAATGTCTCTTGAAAACTGCTTGTTTTTAAAGCGTAAAAGTAAAATACGAAGGAGTAATCAACGCATCTCAGAATATGCATTTCCTATTTTTTATTTTGCACCATTACATTGAAAAACCTCTCCGCGTACGTCGGGCACATCCGGTCACTTTGATTAATGTGGAGCTTCGTCAACACGCAGGGTTTTCTCTAATGCACCCGAAGGTTTCAGGCGCCCCCTTTCTTGGCAGAGAGAAACGACGCGTGGAGCCATCCCGAACTGAATTAAGACGCTTCATTTGACGATCGTTATTTTTGTCAGCATTCTTGACCCATTTCGCTCTCCGCCAAGTTGTGAATGTTTAGAAATCACGCCACAACTGGATCAAGTGGTTGGGGTTCAGCCAAAGATGTTCCATTTACCAGATATGTAGGTCACTTGCGGTATTGACGCTTGTAAATGGCTATTTTTTCTAATATTTGGGGCTTAAGAATCCGAATTGGGTCAGAAAGAGACACAAGTTCAAAACTTTCCTATAATTATAAGATCATTGGCGTAGATACATGGTATTACATCTATATTACACAATGGGGCCTTGTGATGTTCTTAACGGTATACAAAATATTTTGTACAAGAATAGGTTAGGTCACTTGATTATAAATCAAGACGAACTATATCAGAATAACAAAAGGAACGAAGTTCCCAGATGTATTTATGTCTGATAAAATGTGTGTCACTATAATACATTGTACAACATAAGATCTGAAACCTGTAACCACAAGTTCAGATTCATACACTAAATGTACGTTTAATCATGTTTTTTTCTGATCATATAGAAAATGCGTGAGTTTTACCACTGCCATTATTTGATACATGTGGAAATTTAGTACACGGATTTTCTTTCCGTACACCTTCCACCCTAACTAGAGTAGAAGTGATTCATTGAAAAAGGAGTGACGAGCAAAATAGGCAATGGACTGCCTGAGTGGTAATGGATGTCGTTGGGCAAACGGACGAAAAAGACGGACGCTTGAGGGCGGTGGATGAGCAGGAGAAGGGGCGAACAGGAGAGAAGGCGAGCAGGTGGTTCGCGAATAAGAGAGTTAACGAGCTAGCTGATAAGCTAAAGGACTGGCGAGCTAAGCTTCTAACGAGCAGGAGAAGAGGCGGACAGGAGAGAAGGCGAGAAGTTGGTTCGCGAATAAGAGAGTTGACGAGTTAGCTGATAAACTAAAGGAGTGGCGAGCCAAGCGTCTAACGAGCAGGAGGGCGAACAAGAGGTTGGACGAGCTAGGCGGCTGACGAGCTGGCTGACGAGATGGCTGATAAGCTCAAGGAGTGGCGAGCCAAGCGTCTAACGAGCGGGAGGCTAGACTCCTAGTGGGAGAGGCGGGCTGGAGGAGGGGGGGTTGGTACGCCTTGCGTCAGCGCGCGAGCATCGGCGGCGCTGGGCGCTGGTCAGCCACGCGCCGTCGCTCCGCAGGCGACGCACCTGCCAGCCTGCACGCAGCGCAGGCACGTTCCTTCGTTTCGGACACGTTCGCGTCGGCGCGCGCTCGTGCACAGGAAGTTACGCTTCGTGTCGCTCACGTGTTTTTAACACTACGCGTAGACGCAGCGCGTGGGCACGTACTAGCCGTGTTTTCAGAAACCGGAGACGTGTCTTAGAGTACGAACTTGAAAATCATTAGTAATGCCTTTAACAAGAAATTGAGAACACTGACACGAGATACCAGATACTATCGAAACCGTTATATCGGGAATAAAGCGTTTGCATGCTTTTCAATGTTGCAGGCCGACACTTTCACGTCAGTATATTTTGAGCACAGGTACACGATTCTAGTGAGAACTTGAGAACCAGTGAAATACTATTAACGGCAGCGGAATATAAGATAAAGTATCCACTATCATTGTCTTTGAAAACCCTTGTACAAAAGAAGAAACGATGTTCCGGGTATCCAGTAAATTATTATATATGTGTGTATATTTTAAAAGCATATAGTAAAGATCTTAGGTACATCATATATAAAAACATTGAGTTTGGTGATTATAAACAATTACATTTTACTTCTTCAATCTCACAACTATAACGTTTGAATAGTTGTTTTAAACAGATGAAAAAGGCAACTGGAATGATAAGTTTATCGGCTAAATATGTAAAAAAAATTAATATTCACGTACGACGCAATCAAAACAAAACTACATCTACAAAGTATCATCTTTTATTAGAAAGAAAACGAAAACCGTAACAAGCACCAGTTTGGGGAGGTGAAAATTGTTGCAAATGACTCTCATCATCAACAGTTGAAGCGCAGGTTGTGGGCGAGGCGCCCTCTCCAATCAGCGCTTCTCGATGGCCTGCTCGCCCCTCCCCGTCGCGCCCGCCTCTTAGCGCACAATGAGCGCATTAATATGGAGCGCGCCACTTTTCCACACAATGCTCAGGCCGAGCGCGCGGCGCGGCGAAGCCACCTGCGTGGAAGCGCCAACCGCCGCGCGGCGCAGCGGTGGCAGCGGCCGAGGAAAAGACGGACTAACAATACGGATCTCCACGACGAGCGCTCACAAGGACACGGTTCAAAGCGATTTGAAAAAGAAACGGTGCTGGACCAATCAAGGATGGCTGATGGAAACATGGAATAACGTTGTATTTCTATCACGTTGAGTACTCGGTCAGGTTACTTCCATCAACAGATGACTCCTGAATAGCATAGCTGTCGAAATATTATTCACGTGGATTAATGTCTAAGATGAAGTTTATAATCGATAGTGGAATGATCCATTCAAAGGAATAGATACGTGTTAAAACAAAAAACATTAAAAAAAAAATACTCTCAGCCAGTTAACACTGCTACCTTAGATCAATTTTAAAAGACAGGAAGCAACAATCAAAGCTGAACTTAATAAAAAATAATATTTATTATTTCTAATAATTATATTTTGTTAATAATAATAATAATAATTTTAGCGAAGCGAATAGCTATAATTTTAGCGAGCCGTTTCAAACTAATACTCGCTAGCAAATGTTGCGTTCCGGTGAATGACACTTAGCTCTAATAGCTACTTTCCGTGAGGTGGGGAACCCATCGCATGAACCCTGGAAGCTGAAGGGGAAGTAATGAATTCATAGCAGGTTCAGCGAAGCAATGTCAAAGAAGTTTATACTTAATCTTTAATTTAATTAGCAACGAGAAAGAATTTCATGTCTTGAGAAGAAAAAGTGAAAAAAACAAACTTGATTTATAATTACGACGGCAGACCTGTCGGTGATGGAACTCGTCATAATAAACTAAAATATTAATTAGTTTTTCTTCTTTTACTCTAAATGAATTACATTCGCTTAAGATAAATGGGTCTTGATGAAAACAATTTCTAATTGCTTCTATCTTTTCTCACGCCAGACACGATGAGCAAACAATTTTTCTCGGTGTTTTCCTTATCAATTGTCCTACCAAGAAGCAATGGAAACGAGATCATTCTCCATAAAGCAACCGTATTACATTTTACCACGTATTTTGTTAGGTTTCACGAATTGAATTTACTGTCACTCTGTGCTCACAAAACAAGAACAACAAACGCACAAAAAACCCTTAAGAATACAATTCATACGCAAAGCATCTTCGCAAGCAGATACCCCATATACACACACACGTATGTCCGAACACGGGCCAGAACGTGCGTACGACATCGTTACAATTCAGTGAGGTCATATACCTGTTTCCAACTGGCAAACCAAGTGCTCCTCAACACTAGAGCGAGCGACTTCCAGGGCGGAGGCGCGAGACGGTGAGAAGGACGCGCGCGGTCGGCGGAGCGGCGAGCGCCGGGCGGGACGGGGCGGGGCGGGGCGGGGCGGGGCGGGGCGGGGCGGGGCGGGGCGGGGCGGGGCGGGGCGGGGCGGGGCGGGGCGGGGCGGGGCGGGGCGGGCGCGCGGAGGCTGCAGCCAGTTCCGTGTCGGCCAAGGTCTCCCGCCCGCTCGCTCGTCTGCGCCCGGCGGCGGCGGCGGCGGCGTGCGCCCGCGCGAGGGCTCGCGACCTTCCGCCCACGCCGACGCGACGTGGCCACGACTGCCCGCCTGTCCTCAACTTGACACTAGGGAGAGTTAGCACGCCATAGCGTACACCGTACAGCAATCGACTGGGATCTCCATCTTACGCGCATGCGCAGACGCACAAAACTAGCGACATTCGCTACACATGCGTAGTTCCAGATTCGCATCACTTTTGTGCATATGCGCATTGTCAGAAGATCGAGATTGCAGTCGATTACTGTACGCTATGCCATGCAACAACTCCCTACTATCAGGGAAAGAAAGCTCTTGAGTAGCAAGTACAAGCTAGCCTTTGACGAACCATTTCTACTGTTTTAGCGAACGCATGTATGACCAGAACTGTTCCTGGGACGGCAGAGCCGCTATGCGCATACGCACATTCGCTACAAGACCGAAGTCGTTCGTCAAAAGGAAGCGCGTACAGTGGGTCTTTTGCCTAGCGACTTCTTGTGCGTGCTCGCCTCGCACTCACCAGATAGCATGGGCTCCCAGAAACAGCTAATCGTCCTGTGGCGACGTCGTTTTCTCATGCAGAGGTTTTATCAGACTTTGAAGCAAATGTTTGGGAGAGCGAAATTCCCACCTCTACTCACACAAAGTCAGCTCAAGTAGGTGAAGGACATTTCAGAAATAATTCATATATAACCACATTGTAAAATGCCCCATCTTATTATAAGCACGACGCACGAGAAAAGTAGACGCCACCAAATAACGAGTGTAGTTGAAAAGAGGTTATGCCAGGGAAACGAAAGGACCTAAAAAAACAAAAACAAATAGTTCTCAACGCCACTGTTCTCACCGCACCAAATAGTCAAGCCGACGGGAAACTTCGTACTCTCCAGACAGAACTCAACTTCGCTTCAGCACGTGATGTAGACCACAGGGTATTTGTTCTACTATGATAGACGATTTGTCGTCCTGAATGTGGGAAAACACAAAATATAATGCATTAGTTACACGACTAAAATGACGAATGCAAACTATAGGGTGAGTACCAATTCAATGAGAAAAACAAAGATAGGGTATTACGACCCATAAAAGAAGCGAAGCATTCCCGTAGAAACCTGTACCGGAAACAATACACACAAAAAATTAACCCTTATTTGCCTGAATTATTATTCTTAAAAGTTTCATTGCGCCATTGTTTAATTTTTAAAAAAAAGTTGTAAAAAATTCTTTTCGGAATTTTGAAATACACATGCTGACAGTTGTTATGGAAAACAACATGCTGTTTATAGTTGCCCATACGGGCGCGCTAGGCGGTTTCGGGTTAACTTGAACTTTTTTTTTTCCTTCTAGGGCTTTTATTCAGCCAATAGCCGGTTACCCTTTACGTCCCGATGGGACGTAAATTCGACCATACACTAGACCAACACACTTGCGGGCTCCTCTGATCTGGGGTCAGCAGAACGCGAGACCCTCCGCGACAACACATACAAAGTCAAGGGACAAACAACCATGCCCAAGGCGGGACTCGAACCCGCGACCCTTCGGACCGAAGCGCTGAGTCGGTACTCGCTCTTAGCCACCTCGGCCATCCAGGTCGGCTAACTTGAACGTTGTTAATTGAATGAAATAACCTGACAACTTTTGAAACTCCTTGTCACATCAGGCCCACACGTGGTCCGTGAGCGCTCGTTTTCGCCTCGTGCTGAGTGTCCGGCGCGGCGCGGCGCGGCGCGGCGCGGCGCGGCGCGGCGCGGCGCGGCGCGGCCCAGCGCAGGGCCGAGGCGCGGGCCGAATCGGGCGGCAGGCGCCGAGATTGGCCGGCAGCGTCCGTCGCCGTTACCGGAGAAGTGTGACGAATGCGCGGAATGCGAGGTGCGGCGGACGCACCGGCTCGGGCAGCGGAGGACGCCAACCCGGATGTGCTCTCGGCGCGTTACTCCTATCACATCCAATTTTAAACCTACAGGGAAGCCTGAAACAACCCCCCTCCTCTAGTAGCGGTCACTTCATCACCGGCCATTTTTTCATGGAATCGTTTGATTTTTGATACGTGTAAATCTTCCCACTTTCATGCAGTCACCCGAACCTGCGGTGAGGCACAATTCGCAAATTCACCTCATTAAGCTATCACTTCCAACGGTTTTGGACTGTTTTCGAACAGGAAGAGTTGAGAAACAATGCATTTGCTTCGCTCAATGGCAACAGTGAAGTTTGCTGATCCTAGCTTCCCCTCTTTGGGAACTTGTCAACAGTCCAAGGAGCACGAATCCGATCTGAAGATCATTGATGGGACGGTCGTGCTCACAGAATGTGAATTCTATTTTCATGTCTAGATTGATTGTGGGTTCTGTAGTGTCCAGGAGACTCCACGTCGAAGGCTGAGATACGGACGCTTCGACTAACTTGTAGTTTTCTTTAAGATATCACTTGTCCACAGTTTTTTTTCAATAGGAAAAATTGTGTGAGAAAATCACAGATGCTGACTTCTCCGTTTAAATGAAATAATTCAAGGCGTATTTCATTTTAAATGCCAACGACATTTCACCGCTAAACCAATAGTCTCCGGCTAAAGTTGTCTGTCAGTGGTTTGTTAACTGTCTGACCAGTTCAGATACTACGTTACGTATCACAACCTATGCGTAATCCGTCCTTCGTCATTCATATCTTCCTTTTCTCTAGAGCCAAACATAAGGTGCATCCTTACTCATTTCCCGGGTCATGATGTCGTCATCAATTCCTGTTAAAATGAATCTCAAAATTCTTACCCACTCTCTTATTGAGAAAGTGACGTAATTCCAAAACCATTTACAACATTCAACGAAGGGAAGTAATGGGTCGTTTTGGTTCTTTGATTAATTGTGTACCACTTCATCTCCTACACGAAATAATCAATGAATGCATCCGTTTGAACTTCATTAGATAAAAAAAAGAATGCACAATTGAATATAGATATAAATACTTTTACTAACTTTAGGTAGAATGAATACAAATTACTTTCAGGATAATATTGGTCTCTGCAAAAACAAAAGCGATATTGCTGCACGCATCAAACCAGAAAAGGGTCACCTGCTGACATAACATTGCGATAAACTGAGTGAAATTTCCTTATGTCAGAGTCCGGTAATAAATACACGTCGATCAGACTTGTCCAGGATTGCTTCAGAATAACCAGCGGTGTCATTCACGAATTGGAGCCCGTTCGAGTACTGGGTCAGGGACGCTCCTTCACCTTTCTAACCGGTCAGGTGAAGTTGTTTGTTAACGGAAACAGGTGCGGTCCCCCGGCGACCTCCTAACACCTGCATTGCGGCTCGCATTAACATGAATGAACAACGTTCATTCATGAAACGCAGGAAGGACTCCGTGCTGTTAAGAACAAATAAACGGCGACCATTGGAAAGGGAACTAACGCTCACAAAGAAAAACAGATTTAAAGAAAATTAAAAAAGAATACAAATCAAGGGTTCTCCTTACAGTGGGCATTCTTAAAAGAAATGAACATATTTTCGTAACTCATGTACGAATTGAACACCTATTCCCAACGATAAAATATTTTTTCTATCTAAAATGGTTTGCGAGAAGATAAAAATAAAGTGAATAAGTTCAAAAAGAATCTTTGAAAATAAATCTGTTAGCGGTATTCGATTGAAAGATTAAAACATGTCAAAAGTTTATTCTGCGTGTCAAGCATGTAAACAAAGAGTAATTCTTTCACGTTCATAAAAACATTGCCAATAAAGTAGCGCGTATTTTAAATTGCCTTCACACGCGTTCGGGTTGCCCGAACTAAGCAGCCCTTCGTCCGCAGGGAGCGACAACGCGAGGCCGCCACGTCGCCGCACAGCGCTGGTACTCGCTGGCAGCTTGCGCCATAAAAAGGAAAAGGAAACACGTCTCCGCCACGACGCACTCGCAGACACCGCTATCGCTCAGTCGTAAAAAGCTCGTCGCCGGTCGCGCCGCGTCCTCCGACTGCGGCGGAGGACTGTCGCACCCCCCCCCCGCGCCCTTTGGACGCGCCCCCCCCCCCGCCGGATGGGGACCGGTAAAGATTTACGGAGCCGCAGGAAACGGCAGCGGAGACAGTGATGCGGTCTTGCGCTCCTCGTTTTCCGGGCCACGGATGGCGGGGGCGGGGGCGGTGTCGATGGCAGCGGGGGCGGGAGGATGGGGAGCGAGTGGGGGCGGTGAGGCTGAGCGAACTAAGTTACCGCGACTCTTTTCTGAACACCTTGCGAGGAACGAATTGCTACATCCTGCCTGGGACGTGGGGTTGCGTTGCAGATACCGACGACGTTTGAGAACTGAACGTTCGATATACTCAAAAGTTATACATCGTTCAATCGTTTCGTACGGGCCATCCAAGTACTCTTTCCCTGAGATTTTATTTCTGATGAGTGGAAAAATGTGAAGTTGAACAAGTGAAATCACAATATCGGTTTCAAGTCATCGTTAAGCTTATTTAATTCGTTTGATTTTCGCACAAATTAGTACAGAGATCTCTCACGCACTTAGTCGCGGCAAGGTAGAAACATGCAAACTTCTAACCGCTTCGCTATCCAACGGCAGCTTACATCAACAAAAATGTTGCTTCGGTCTGAGTGTAGACGAGGCCGGAACTACGACTTGATGCGGCTCTGACCGGAACTGTCGCGAGTTCTTGCCGTCGTTCGTCGTGACGATCCTCACGACATGCACGAGCTAAGCAGGAACACGACATGGGAACGGAGGCTGCAGATTAAATTCATTTGTCTCGACGTGAAGCAAAAGTGAGACACTACAACAATCGGTTGTAAAATTCTAATGTGAGTGCGACTAAAGATACGTGTTTGAAAGTAAAAATCAGAGAAAATCTAATGTTTAAAACACCAAGAGTTTTCGTTTGGGAAGAAATTTAAGCTTTCTACTCTATCAAATTTCGTGATTTTATCTTTTAATGAAAGATGGTTGCCCCTGATGTCTTATCACTTGCTCTTTTTAACAGATTTTATAATAAAAACACTAACTTTTCACAATATATTAAATTTAATAGAATGATCGCATATATACTTTCATTTCTTCATTCCGTCGTTTTAAATATCAATAACAAGACAATTTAGTTCGCCTTGGTTGTTTTGTTAAGTAATGATCATCGAGAACATAAAAACGCAATGTCCAGAAATCGTATGGCATGTGTCTCCTTTCAAAAACGTTTTAGTGATTATAATTATGTGATGCATTACGTTTTTAAGTTAAGACAGATACTCGTGGCAATATAACCGATAATAGTCCACAACAACATACATGTCTAGATTTTGGTAAATGAATATTTCAATTACGTTTCCCAAATCATTTCTGTGTTCGCAACGAAGAGCGACTGTATTGTTCTAGCATTTTTATCGCTCATTTCATTAGTTCTGGAGAGTAAGTCCTGAACGAAATGAAACATTTTAGGGGGGGGGGGTTCGATTTTCCATGTAGCGCATATAAACAACTTTTCTGTTGTAACTTTCCTACGGCTCTTGATTTTGTGCGATGCAATAGCAAGGGTTAAACTAAACTCATTTGCATATCCTCGTCTTCATACAGAAAAGCGGAAGAAAACGAATCGAAAGCAAATATGTTTTCTTATTTACAGTGACTGTATTTAGAAAACAGACTCATTTAATCTATTACATTTACATGAAATGCTTTATCATCATAAACAGCTCAATTTTTCACAAAATGGAAAGTGCCATGCCAAGACATCGCTGCACAACAGGTGTGCACGCTCTTACGCCTATAACATGACGATTCACGCTGAATGAAGTGCGGAGGCGCCGGTTGGAAACAGAAAGTGGCGATGCCAGCGGGAACGGCCTCCGCGGCGCGGGCAGCAGCAGCAGGTGCGCGCCAGGCCCCACGCGACGGCGCGGCGTCGCGAGCGCCGGCCGCGGGCAACTTGGGCGTCGCGGGCGCCCGAGGGCGAACGAGGCGAATCCAGATCTCCGCGTCCCGCGGCGGGCAAACCAGTTCTCGGGAGCGGAAGTGGTACGTCACGTCGAGCGTGGGCACGGCCGCCGGCCTCCGCTAACAATGCCCCTGACGCCACCGACGCGCTGCGCTGGCCTCCCCCCCCCCGCCGTCACCAATCCCATTATTGTCACTCACGTACCCACCAACTTCCACCGACCATCAGTTAATTCGCCTTTACAATATTTACAGTTTTAGGGCAGTGACTGTCTGGACGGAGACCATCACGGCTGCCATGATGGCATCTCCTTTATCCTGAAGGATTTTTTTAAAAAATTATTTTCATCATCGGATCCTCTCCTCTGTATAATATTACGTTTACCAGAACATAATCCTTTAGAAATTAAGTTCCAAGATCATTACTCAATGATGTTGCTTTTTACTTTCTCGTATACATACATATATACTGCAGTAATTTACACAGTAAAGAGAAAGTTATGTAATGCTGCGGAAAATCGATTTCGAGATTTTAACGGAAATACACGTTTTGGGGTCCCCTGAGACCGAAAAAGTGGTCTTTTACAAAACGTCCGTCCGTCTGTGAACACTACTAGCGCCTAAACCATGCGTACGATCTTTTCCAATTTGAATAACCCCCTGTCCAACTGGCTCCAGCTGAAGCTTTGAAATTTTGAAAAACATTCTTTAAAATTTGGAGAAACTTTACATGAAGCTAGCCGGAGAATGGAGAAAGACCTTATAGCCAGTCCACACCAAGGAAATTAGAAAAATGTACTACGAGTAAGTCCGTGCCATTCTATGGCACCTATAGTTTTCTATTAATTCTACTACAGGAATTGTGTCGAAACGAGTCGTATAACAACTCGAATACGATAATGAATTCTTGCGTTTCGCGTTCTCCATTATCAAAAACGATTTCATTGCCCCGCAAAGGTGAGATGTTTTCAGAAAGCGACCTGCCTTACACGAGAAATTCCAAGCACACCTTGGCCACTTCCTCGTGGCGCTCGCGGGGCGAGGAGGCAAGGTCGCTCGGCTCGGCTTGGCTCGAAGCGCCACTGGCTCGCATCCGGGCCAGGGACGTCGACGCCGCCTTCGCCTTCGCCGGAAACGAGGCAGTCGGAGGAGCAGTGGGAAAGCGAGGCGTTCGGCGCTCGCCCCGCCCCGCCCCGCCCCTCCCCGCGCCGCCCCGCGCCGCCCCGCCCTCGCGGCACTCTTCGCGCGCTGGCCCGTGGCGCGATGGCAAATCGCCCAGAGAGTACGCTGCGGGCTTGGGAAGCATGAGGCGTTTTAACGACGGTGGGAACTAGGCAAGGAATGGCCAAATCTACCGTTTCTGGCCTAGTGCTAATTAAAAATCGTAAGAATATTTATCATCGATCAATTGTGTTCAGAATCTACACAACACAGTACTTACTAATTAAAATAAGAACTTAATAATGGTTTCAGTGAGATATGAAAAGGTAGGCAAACTGCACGAAAAGAATTCAAAGTAGCTTGATCTAGGCCCGATTTATTTTTAATTCTAAGGTCTTTCAGAGGCAAAACTGGTGCAATCCGGTATAGTTAATCATATTTATTTACAATCTTCAATGGTAATTATGGTATCCAGTCCTAATGAATGATATCGATCACGAAAGGAAATAGCTTTTCTTACAGATGCAATGTCACAGCTGAATCTGTATCTTTCATGTTCCGTTCCACGCGCGGAGCTCGTGCATGGACTTAAAGGGAGCGGAGTAAGTTGCTCGCGCAAAAGCGACGAGTGAACAATAGCGCAGCATGTTTGCGTATCAGGGGACAGCGAACGACGGCCGCGAACAAGCGTAAGCGCTCGAAGAGCTTGGAATGGTACGCGGGGACGGCGGCCAACTGGCAGTGTGAAGACGTGTGAGTTGCATTGATATGGCAGTCATCTCCTGAGCACTATTCTTCTATCAAGTGGCTGCTGCCGTCACCGCCCACTCCGCACACACGCGGAATGTCAATGTAACGACACGTGCTCCAGCGGACGAGTTCAGGGCTACGTCAAGTTTCATGCAACTACGACTCAATCGCACAGAGAAGTTAATTCTAATCACACTCAAACAATATTGAGAGATAAATATGAAAGTAGACGTTTGATCTGTGCTTACAAACCTCAACCCTCCCTTGGAGAAAAAAAAGTGTAGTATAAAAGACACTGCTGATGAAATCATGAAGCGCGTAACTAATAAAAAAGGCAATGTTCCAATCCACCAGTGTACTCGTAGTTCCTATGTTTACTACGCTTATCATTCACTTGCGCATATCGGTACTTATCTTAACCTCTTCATAAGTACGTGCGTACTCGCAATCGCGTGCGCCTCTGCCAAACATTTAAAAAGCCTGTCTCGTCAAACGAGGCAATGCGCAGTTGGCGCCACTGGCGGCGGCAGCGACCGCGAGACGTCCCAAGAGTAAACCGGTCCCCCTTCTTCATTTTATACCATTTAACGAAGCCGAAGAACCAGATTCAGATGGGCGTCCGCGCGTATTCACGATAAAGGGAATCGCATTTCAAATGAACCTTCCCCCTTAGCGTCCCCGCCCCAGACATCGTCGCGAAATCTCCTCCAACATCTCCACCTGCCCCCCACACCCATCACCACCGTCAACAGAAATCGACCTCATTGTCGTCTCAAAGCAGTCAATCGCACGCTCCACAGATACTGTCGCTACGCAATCCCTACGACTGCGTTCATTCTTCTACATCCTTCGTCTTCATCGTTTTCTGATACACAATGGTATGGTCGACTTGACAGACCGCTCACCATTGATACACCTTCAGACAGCCTCGGACTCCGTCACCAGCCCGACAAGGGCAAGAGCTGGGCCGCCTCCGCCGCCGCTGTCCATCGCCGCGGGCGAGACGCGTCGCCGACGCGACGGATCGGTTCCCAGCGGCGACGGTGGCGCGCGCCCGCAAAAACCGGCTCCGGACGCCGGCGCCGCGCGGCCGCAGGACAATTGATAAGTGGCGGCGCGCCTCCGCCCCCGCCCCCGCCGCCGCCGCCCGCGCCTCGGCCACTGCCTCGCGGCCGCGCCGGATGATTTATCCTCTCGGCCGTCGGGCAGGATTCCGCGCTGGCGCCGAGCAGCCTCGCCCCGCCCCGCTCCGCCCCGCTCCGCCCCGCCCCGCCGCGCGCCACCCTACCCCGCCCCGCCCCGCTCCGCCTCGCCTCGCCGCGCTCGGCCCCTGCGGGCGCGCTAGGCGCCGAACCGGCGGCCGACAAGGTAGTGCGGGCGGCGGAGGCGGCGGCGGCGGCCGCTCGCCGCCTGAAATTACCATGGCGTTCCCGTTGGACCGATTTGAGTTTTCGATTCGGTTTCCGTTACGAGCCCACGCGTAAACTGTTCCGGGTCGCGGCCGCGGGCGCACTCGCGGCGCGTATACCGGTGCGGGTCCGAGCGGCGACCTCCGCCCGGCGAAACTGGCACACCCCGACACCCGATGCGCCGAGCAGCCGGCGCCGCTCCCGCGCCGGCTAACGTTCAATTTCCTTTCGCTCTGGCGCGCATGTTAATGCCCCGATTCGGAGGACACGGCTTTAGCCCGCGGGCGCAACTCCTCGGCCCGGCGCGCTACGACGGCCATTGAGACGAACTAGTACACCGCCCCACCTGCGCCGAGTAATACCGCCGCTCGGGCATCAGTTAACGTTCGGTTTCCGTACAACCGGTTCCGCGAGAGGGGGGAAAAAGGAAAAGAAAAAAGTTTGCGGTTCGGTGTACGTGAGTACGGCCGGCATTGCGGCGGCAGCGCGCCGCTATATATAGAGCGACACCTAGTTCGGGTTATAGCGTCGAATTCCAATTTCCCGAGGCCCGCCCAGAAGCAGGTAATCGCCGCCGCGGCGCGCGGCCGCGGGCGCTCTGGAGTCGCGTCACGCGCGCGCGTGTACGCTAATGACAATGGCGACGTGACACGCAGCGCAGTCGAGACACGACAGATGTACCCGGCAGGGGAAGCGCGCGGAGAATACGCGTGGCGGGAATGGGTAATGGCGCGGATATCGGGGCGTTAATGCTGTCTGGCTGCGCGGGCGAGGCGTGCGTGACTCTCGTCTAAATGCCCTCTCACCGAGAAACTGAATCATCAAGGCTTCTTCCTCTCCAGCGCTGAAAAAGCTCGGAGCGGATGTTGACGCGCTCAGGAAGCAACACCTGCGGGAAGCGGCCGGGGTCACGCTGGTCCCGGCGCGGAGAGGCTGGGCAATTACCGTTTCTTAGGGCCTGGGAGACGCAGTGCTTCGCCATTGATTCAATGGACAAATTGTTCTATTGTAAGCCAATTCATTTCTATACATTTTGTACCTATTGTTATTTAACCTTCAGAAGTATTTTCTTAGATGTTAAATATTGGTTGCAAATATAAGGGAGAGGAAACGCGTCATCAAAAATCATTACTCAACCATCGATTCTGTTATTGTCATACAAACTGCAATTCCACGCAATGCTAACATCACATTCAAATTAACTAGAAGGACCTTGAAAGGGAGCTTGTTGATGTAGTTAAAGGATCAAACGAGATGAAAAAAACGTAATAAAGACAAATCAACAATCTCGACAATATTTCTGTTACAGCGGTGAAAACAACGAAATACTTTGAAGCACCTGTTAACAACCACACGTCGAACCTCGTCCTTGTAACTGACGGTTCCAGATTACATTCTACACTTCTCAAGGAAACCCAAGCAAAAACGTTTGTCAACAGCGAATTCACGAGTGTTTGTTTACATACACTCAAGAAGGAGATATCGAGAGATGCGTCCAGAACCAACAAACACGGGCACCTTCAAACAAGACTTCCTCGACATCACACGTGAGCTACGCGTAAATGTTAAGACGCAGGGCCCACAACACGTGGAGAAGGCGCGAGAAGGGTCGTCCAACTTCCCGAAGAGGTGGCGCGACAGATATCGCGCAGGGCGAGCGGGAGGGCGGAGGAGGAGGGTGCCGGGGGAGGGTCTCGCCGTGCTCCCTCCGACGCGCGGCCAGATTTCGCCGGCGAAGGCTCGGCGCAGCTGCTCGCAGCTGGAGAGCACGCCGCGCCGCCGGCCGGGCCGTCCGCGGCGTGGCGCAGCGGCGCACAATGGGCCGAAAAGGCGGAACGTCCCGCCCACGTAAAAGAAGCGCGAAGGTGCAACATCTATTCCTTTCAGTACGGCATTTTGTAGAACTAAAAATTTAGATTGTGGATAAAATCATCGTCCGTCTTTCTAATTAGACAGCACTGCTCTAGCGACAACAAAACGTGGGTGGAGTACATCGATGTCTTAAGATTGATATCTTACGCAATTAACTCTCAATTGTGTATTACAACACGTCGTTCCTCATCCCTTATCCCTACTACAGTCCAAAGATGAGTTTTCCCAGTGTTGGATATCATTCTTTTCAGCGGCAGTATTATTTTCGATTTTTAAATACAGGAAAAATAGTCAAAGAGATGCTGTAGAATTTTTGAAATTTTATTTCTGCAACATAATATACGGAGTTAATTACGAGGCAGGATACGATCTGGCGATGGTACGTTGCAAAGCTGTAATCCACAAAAATTATCGAACGGCATTATGTGATTAAAATTAGCAGCATTGAACTACAATAAATAGTGGCACATGGAAGGGCGAAGATACAATATACAAAAAAAAAAAAAAATATTTTCACGAAATTATATAAAATATGACACTTCTTTAAAAAACGATGAAGACTTCAAAGCATTCTCAATCTGCGTACTACTTACAATGATGATACTGTTAGAAGATACTCGCAAATCTCCCATCGTAGTCAATGTTGAAGCCATGAACAATAATGAAAGGATATTAAGAAAAATGAGAGATGCATTTTCTACTTTTTCGATACAACATATTGCATAATACGCAATGCGCGCGCGCTTTCGGCGTCCTTTCTTCCCACTGCGGAGCTACAGGTGGGCGCGCGTGGGCGGCGGGGGCGGGCGAGGCAGGTGCTCGGGCCCTCCTCCTCCTCCTCTTCCACGCTCCGCTTGGCGTCGTCTTCCCGGCGCGGAGCGGGAGCGCCGAGGGAGAGAGAGGGGGGCAGGGCCTCGGGCGCGTCCTGGCTTCGGCAACACCTGGCGCTGCGGAGCGGGCGAAGCGCGGGGTGGGGCGCGGGCGGGGGCGGCGGCGGGCGGATGCTGCAGGACCGCGGGCGCCTCCGTCGCAAGCGCACGCGTGGCCCACTTGCGTGGTGGAGTCGACGGCGCAGCGCCGCGCGTGGACACGGTCGGAGGCGAATGCGTGCGTGCGTGGTGGCTATTGCCACGCGCAAAATTGTTGTCGAAGACTCCTTTCGCCGATGCAGGTTTATCCCCAGGCGACGAAAAGGAAATCGTCGGGTTTTGCGGTGTTAAATGACTCGAGATGCTATTACGAAAGGAAGCATGCCAAAACGTTCGCACTTCTCAACGTTCGGTGTAAAAACTTGGACGCAAGAAAACCGAGTGAAATTTTATATTCATTCCCAACACAATACACGTGTTAATTTGAAGCGCAGTACCTCCCCTTTAACAAAAGAAAAATAATTCTAAAAATGTCTGTACAAATACATATTTGAATTTAAACTAAAACGAGTTGCCATCGATATTTCTATTGGAATGAAGCTAAAAGTCGTAGTGTCGAAAGTATCGAAACACACACACACACACACCCACAGGCTGAACTTGCACCGTCTCCAGACAAGATTGTTTCAGATTTCAGAGCCACAGGTTCGAGAGAGCGTCGACCCCGAGGGCCCACCTGACGCCAAGTCAAAAAGTAGAAGCGGCTGATACAACAATCCTGATCAGCAAATAGCGGTGTCACGACCGCTCGCCCTCTGCAGCCGCACCGTGAGTGGCGGGCGATGTGTGCCTGCTGCTGCCGCCGCCGCCGCCACGAACGTGACCGTTTGTGTGCGGCGAAAGAAGCAAAGGGCGAGAGGATGGAAGTCCGAGTACCCGCTTCACTCACGACCGAGCACTTGAGCGCCCGCAGTTAGGAGCGTTTCGAAATAGGCTCCGCTCTCGCCCGCACTTCGCGTTTCCGAGTTCGCGGCGAGCTCTGCGGAAGCTCTAGAACGTTCGCAGCGCCGCGCCCGCCGGGGCCTTCTCGACGCGCACATTAGGTCACGCTTGTTTTGACGGTTTACACACAGCTGCGATAAGAGAAATATAAACAACTCCCACCGTACCAAATAGTCACCGCGCATGCGTAAGTGTTCGTGCGCGGCGATACCTGAGCATATTTGCCGACGAGACGATAACTGACGTAACCGACCTATCCTAACGGGGAGAGTTTCTCGCCCGTCTGCATGAAAAGAATGCAACGAAAGTATTAGGCCAGGTGTTGACTCACTCGTTCTCACGGAGCCGACTGCGGGAAAAATATCTCCCTCGCAAGTGCAAAGGCGTTGCCTACAACTGCACGAGGGGTTCTCACTGTCCTCGAGTAATCTCGTACACCATATAAAGTCTTGTGAAGATAAACATTTATTTAAATCATGACACGGTTTATCTCTCATTATCACGTATGTTCATGATGGCTACTCCATTTTCAAGACAGGAATCCATGAGCAGTACAAAATGCTTCAACAACCTGTAAAACACGTGAACAATAGTTGGCGTGTGAATATGGATCTAGAAACAACTGAATGCCGAGTTTTCGCATCCCTGTAGGTCATCTATAAGTGGTGGCGCACCGAAGGTGATTATGAGGCCACAGACTCCGCCCCGAAACCGAAGACCCATACTTTCTAATATTTTTTATACAAACGAAAATCATTCATGTCTCAAACAAATTTGTTGAACATTACTATAAATCAACAAATAATAATAAAAATTAATTCAGCGTAAATGAAAAATTTTAAGTTAGCAAACAAATCTGCTGGACTCTATTAATTTACCCCCCCCACACACACACACACAGAAAAATCTGGTAGCTTAACTGCCAGTAAAGGCATGCTTTTTTAGCTTTTTTTCTTTTTCAGCCTTGAGCTATATAGTATGTGGTGCTTACTAGGTCCTGATGACAATGTTTTCATCATTTGGAAAAAGACAACAAAAAGCTAAGATTGTTTAGGAGAAATTTTCCCGATTTGAGAGGTCGATACAAGATCTAATGAAAGAGAACGAAGAAGGGAACAAGAGGATGCAACAGACGGTGTAGGAGGGGGCCCGTGCAAGTTCAATGAAATGCTTCAAGAAGTGGGAGGAGGTTGGGGAGGTGCGGGCGCGGGGTCGGAAGAGCGTCCTCGCGCGCGGCGGGGCCGGGCCGGGCAGGGCCGTGGCAGGGCAGGGCGGGGGCCGGGGCCGGGGCCCGCAGCGCGCGTCGCGTCGGGGCCCGGGGGCCCGGAAACGGACGCCACCGCCGCCGCCGCCGCCTCCGCTTGGAAGAACCGGAAGAGAGCACGGGTCGCGCGCGCCGCCTCGGCGGGTGCAGGAAGTGGAGCGTGGGAAGAAGCCGCCCCGTCCTCACCGCCGCCGCCTCCTCCTCCTTCGCCTTGCTGCACCACAAGTAGGCGGCGGCGGACGCACACGTGAGTGAACACGTGGGTGCGGACGGACGGGTGGGCGGACGCGGGCGATACCGCGTGCGGCGGCGTCCTCCGTGGGCGGGGCTGGGCGGGGCGTCGCAAGGAGGGATTCTCACAAACGCGCGGCCTCGCGGTATCGCGCCCGGGGCGCTATCGGTCTCCTCCACCTCCGCCTCCGCCTCTTCCTCTACCACCTCTCCCCCCCGGGCCGCCGTCACCATAAAGCTGCCTTTGTGGCGCGCGGGAGGGCAGAGGGCGGAGGGCGCCGCGCAGGAAGTTCGCTTCCATTGAAACGCGGGGCTTGGGACGCCTCGTCGCCGGGCGGCGCGTTCGGTTTCAAGGCGACGCGGCGCGACGCGGCGCGGCGCATGGCGTGCGTGCAACGAGGCGCGGACGGGCAACGGCGGCCACGGCGGCGGCGGCGGAGCGGGACGCTGGCGAGGCGACGCTTGTGGGGAATGGCGCGGAGCAGGTGGCGCACAGGAAGAGAGTCATTCGCGGAGACTTGAGGGGGCGCTGAGGATGGAAAACTACTTGGGAGAAAGTCTCCCTTTGAAAAATTGAGCGCTTTGCAGGAGGTAAAAATATCCTCCGTGACGCTAGTTTCACTGTCACTCACTTTTAATTCATAGGTAATTCATACACGCATATTTTATTCGACTACCATATGCTTCCTACTCATATTCATTTGTTTGAAAGTTTGCGCTAGAGTATACACGAAGGAAACGAAATTCAACGTAAAAGAAAAAACTCATGGAAGAAAAAAATTTACGTAGACGGAAATAACTTTCCCTCTCGTATCCTGTCGGGAATTTCTCCAAAATGATGGAAGAAAACTTTTCTTCGGAACGTAATCCCTTATTTATGATCAAATATTGATCCGCGATCCGTGAATACACTGAAAATGAGCGGCTGTGAACAACCAACTGGTTGATGCTACTAAACGACTTCATGAGTGGAATGGAATTTCTGTTTATTGAAGTGCCGAATATAAACCACAGTTTTATTTTATATTTTACAAAGTCGATAATAAGCAAGTCCGTTGCAACAGTGCGGGTAGGCCCAGCCAGGGTGATGTGGGATTCCTTGACTATGCCAACGAAGAAGCAACGTAGTCGCAGAGAAACGAAGCTGTTGATGCACTTGTGAGACAGCCACAGGAAATCGGCGAGTGGACGCCGGAGAGACAGGTGGCTGGAGTGGCCACGAGGGGTCGTCGAGAGGGACAGGGGGGGTGGAGTCGCGAAAACGTTAAAGGGCCGGCCGAGAAGTGAGAAGGGCGGACCGGAGTCGTCCGCAGGAGAGGTGAGGAGGGGCAAGGGCGCAGGGCGAGCTGGAGGGCCCTCGAGAGCTCGTGAAGTGGCGGCCGGGGCCGGGCCGCTCGCCTCGCGCTCCGCCGCCGCATGCCGCGGTGCAACGGACACGCCAGCGCTGCTGCATACGCGTTCCTGCCACTTCTCTGAATTCGGTGCGTCGCCGCGCACAGACGGGCCGGCTGTTTGCGCGAGCCGAGCGCACAGAGCGGTGCTTGTCGCGGGGTGCCGGGAGGGGGCGAGGGGCGGGGGGGGGAGGGTTCGCCTTCCGAATACGGCGCGAGGAACGCGCGCAACGCCACTTTCGGAGCGCATTCGAGAGAAGATGATGCGGTGAGACCTCGTGTTTTCCGGTTAGGTGAACGTAGGTGGAAATCACGCTGACCGTAAGTTAATCTCGCCAAGATCGTCTGCGATTCTCATTATAATGGCCTAAATGGCTAAAAGCTATTTTGCTGAGTGTTTCATTAGGGTTCTCTAACCGAAACGAATCGTTTACCGTTTCCGAACACAGATCATTAAGAAAAATCAGTTTGAAATTGAAGATTGATTTTAAAGGAAGAAACACATTTTAAAGGAACTATTCCATCCGAACAGTAGAAGTAAATCAGCAACGGAAATATTATTAATATTTCAACTGCAAATACGACTATTTCAAACAAGACCATTTCATGCAATTGGAAATGTTTATGTTCTCGAGAATTAAACGATAGGTACAATTAGCTTAGGTATAAATATGTGAATTATAATTCTTAAACGGACGCTACAATATGAGATTGTATTAAAAGCCATCATTTAACTCTGCGCGTACCGCGATTTTTTTTTATCCTCGCAGAAGGATCGGGGCGACTCTTGGTTATTGCTTCTCCTTTCGTTCTCATGAATGTTTTGTGCCTCAGCCAGAGAGCGTTATTTGGGAAAAATTCCATAAGTGAGGAAATCGAGGCCAAATCCTGTAAAAATCGCTAAAATACCGCTGTTTTCTGCATGCAAAATAATTCCATGCAAATATATGCAAAATATTTTCTGCATAAACAATTTCATGCTAAAAATGGATTCTCTACTATTCAAACATAGATAATTATTTTTGTTTATTTTTCACCACCAAACGTAAAAAGCAGTCAAATGTTGTCGAACGACATCATTCATGTTTCTGTCGTTTTAATCCAAATGCTGGTATATCAAAAACAATGCACTGACATGATGTTCTCTGAAACGAATCGTATGGTTTGTGCATGTGAGCGTAGGACTCAAATGTGGGCGTGGCGGGGCGGTGGTGGCCGAGAGTCGTGTCGAGGGCCTTGGGCTCGCGGCGCCCGGTGACAGACGCGGCGGCGGCGGCGGGGCGCCAGGCGCGTGGCCTTGCGCCGCCCCCGTCCGTCCGCCGCCGCCGCCGCCGCTGTGCGCGCGCGCGCATTCCTGCCGGGCTCAAGGAAGTCGGCTTTTTGCCGCGCGGCGGTGGCGGCGCCGGGCGGGCGATTGCGCGCGCGCGCCAAACAGCGGGGTCACGTGTCCCGGCCCGCTCCCGCTCCGCCCCCGCCCTGGCCCGACCGCCCGGGCCCAGCTGTGGAGGCGTCCGATGCCCTTCGTAGAACGGCCAACGGCGAACGATGGTGAAAATAATAACACCGCGGGGAGTCAACTTATTACTGGCTGCTTCGTGATTAGAATGAAGGAATACATCCGAAGCGTATTCACCTATAATATTATCTACCACTTTAATAAATGCAATAGCACGAATGCAAACTTTGACACGTTTTTTCTTATCCATCTTTAAATAACTTTTGCCAAAGCGGAGTTGTATGCTCGTGTCCTTTCTACTGTGGTTTCATGCCAGAGAGAGGATGATGAAAATGACAGTTACTCCTGGAACAAATAAATATACACATTTCTACACTAAAACAAAATGAACAACAATCAAACAAGCTAAAACTACTCACGTAATACTACTCACGTAATAAAAATAAAATGTGAACTATTCTTGTAAATTACCATCTTTTAACCAAGCATTCTTTAAAATGTCCCTTTTTATCTTTAACCTGCAAAAAAATGCAAGTTGATGTATCGTTTATCGCTGTTTCGATATCGTATTATAATTGGAAGCGCGAGTGCGAGTGCGAATGGGAGTGCGGCAGCGCCCTTGCGGCCCTGCGCTTGGCGCCTGGCGTGCTTCCTTGGCGACCCCGCGTCGCGGCCTCCCCTGTGGGCGCGAATAAACTCCTCGGCCACTATTTTCGGGTGCACAGCTGACAGCGCTGTGCTGCGCTGCATTTTACGTGCACTGCCACCAGGCACTCGTTAACGACCTTGGGAGGCGACCGGATTTACAGTCTCGTTTAAAAGTGGACTTTCCCTTTGAGAGTGCTCTTTTGATGTACTTGTACCAAAGATCGTTCACTAACAAGCGTTTGATGTAGAAAAACACTCCTAAATCTGCGGATAAAGATGTGTGAGAATAGCTCCCCCTGTCCGTTCTCCAAGATCTACGTTACGACTAAATTTTAGTCCAATTCAGTAGTAAACGTTACGCCCCTTGCCATATACACTCCCTCATTATTTGGGTAGCCTTTTGTATTATTCTCTGGAGTTTTACAAGTAGATGTAAAATATGAAATGAATACGCTAACAAGGTATACAATTTAAAAAACACTGCTTGACCCCTACACTAAGAAAGCGACATTACGAGAGCACTAGCAAGAACAATATTGCCATTTAATCCTCTCCACGGGCCCCGCGTTCAAGGCGAAAGGCGCAACAACGAATTCGCGAGGCTACACGCGTCGAGCGTAGTTCGTGACCAAAATCGCATTGGCGCGCGGAGCCACGCCCGGGGAGGGAACAACACGGGCGTTCGCGGAAGCCAGTGCAGGCGCGCGCAGCGCACTTCGGCAAGGCCACGTCGATGGCGGAGGCGGCGGCGGCTGCCGCCATTCATGCGCGGCAAAGCCCCTGCAATGATATACATCCCGCAAACCCGCCGCGTATTGCGGGTTGCGGCGCTCGCAGGGAGGCTCCGAACCGCAACGCATTACGAGCAGCAAGCACCAGCTCCGAGCATCGAGCGGTGGCGTGGAGCGGCGCGGCGGGGACGGGGCGGGGCGGGGACGGGGCGGACGGCGAGTCCTTCCGTATGCGGCGCACGCCCTGGGCACCACCGCCGCAGTCGCTGGCGCGGCTGCCTCGCTCGCGCCCCGCGCCCAGTCACGTTGGCCAAGGTCGGCTCCCCGCTGACAGCGCACGCCCACCCGCGTGTTCGCGCGCGCGCGCTCGTGAGCGCTCCAGCCTCCCGGGAATACGCGCCAACCCGCATGGGCACGGCTCCACGGCAGGCGCGCTCGCGGGGCGGGCGCTGCTCTTAAATGTCAGGGCTTCGGCAGCTTGCAAACAATGGTGTCACCGACGTCGTGTCTGCCGGAGGTTTTACGACGAACGTGACGTCCAGATAATCGAAGTATCCTACCAAGGAAGTTTTAATGCTGACGATAGCATGTAATCACTCAGGATCCGAATTGAATGCATCACGTTTTCATGTACAATCCTATTCAGTCTAGTACCACACCAAATCATTTCATGATAGTACATCACAAACGTAAGTGTCTCTTCGAACCCAAACAGGTTTTGTTATGACCGAACGCTATGTAAATAAATGTACAAATCATAAGCGTGAATCGAAAATGTATAACACATGTAACACTGTATACATCACGCCATCATTCAAGATGTGGCAACAATCTTGTAGGAATACTGTTATAAGTGTTCGAGGAACTCCCAAATAACGAGCGTTACGACAAGGAAACCGAACAGTTTTGAGTGTTGATGATCGAATAATGCGAAGCCGAAGTCTCTTCACGGAAGAAGGCCGTCAACAAAGCAGCGCGAGGCGTCGCTAGGAGGAAGCAACGTCGCGCCGGGTCTCCCGCGCGCGTTTTGTTTATTTTCGGCGGACATCGCACGCGCGAGTGGCGGAGCGGCGATTTAGAAAACAGCGGCGACAATTAACGGCTTCGCCCAGCGGGAACCGGGGCGCCCGCGCAAGAAGCGGCGGCGGCGGCGGCGGCGAGGGCGTTGCGTCATAGCACCACCGCGCGGGCGGAAAAAGCAGCAACAAACCGCGGCTGGCGGCGGCGGAGGCGGCGGCCTCTCGGGCACAAAAAGGGGCGCGGTGGGGGAGGCGGAGGAGGAGGAGGGTGCAGAGCGGAGAGCCCGCGGAGAAAAAGGCGCTTCGGCGTTGGGTGTGTTTTTTGCTCGCGTCACCCGGTGCAATGACACACTTGGCTGAAGTGCCTGATAGGGGGACACCTGCGGCACCTGCCAGGCACACCGCTCTCCTCTCCTCTCATCTCTCTTTCTAATGTCTTCTTCTCTTTCTTTCCATCTGTGTCTACTCCGTCTTGCGCCAATTTCGATGACCAGTGTTTATGTTTCCTTCGCAAGACGATTAGACGAAGTCCCTTCTGCGTTTCTATTCTTCAGTACCTCTGCCTTTATTAATCATGCACGCGTCTTTATTTTTCTATTCCCATTTCCTACACACATTCCAAACCCTCACCCACGCTATCAGCCACTTTTCTTGCCACCCATTCTCTCTAACTCTTCCTTGTCACATTCTATACGTTGTCTTCTACTGTCTCTCCTCCTCCCCCTTTCTCCTCCGTCGTCTTCCGCCGCCGTTCGCCTCGCGTTCCTCCGTCGCCGCAACTTCGAGCGTTGTATTTCCTCGTCTCTTTCGCGGGGCCCGTCGTTCGTCGCCCTCCATCGCGCGCAGTGCTTTGCGCAGCCGGCGCCGCGTCGCGCCGCCGTCGCCCGTTCCGCGAACAGTTTACGCCGCTTTCGCGGAAAAATGCACAAGTAATGGTCGCGAGACTCACCAAAGCGGCACCGCTCGTGCGCGAGACGCAAAAATGACTCGTACTCACCTGAAAAGAAACAGAATAATGATATTAATCTCAGGACGTAATTGAAGGTTAAAAAAAAAAAGCATTGCAAGCAATATGACTTCGATAACGCGAGCGGCGGACGACGCAACGGCTAGTAGTGCAACGAACGGCTGCTATTATGCTCAATGGTTAGCTCGTTTCTGAGTATGTCGTGACACTTGATACGCCGGGACGGTGGCCCACACGCGGTGACCGCCACAGCTACTTACGGGTTCGATCTGTATCACAGTGCAAGTATAGGCGACATTACGTAACGATTTCATAAAAAATAAAGTACATTTTATGAACTACGTGAATGTTCGCTTATGTTTTCAGCTGACGCAGGTCTTAAGAAAATATCAAAATCTTTACTTACGACATTTGGTTCAGGAATCCTTATACTAATCAAATAACCTTGTGTCCGTCTGTCACTCTATAGGCCACTTTATTGTAATATGACAGGCAATTGTAAAATGTGCAAAATTTTTTTTTTTTACGAACTTGCAATGTTCCAATAAAACTTTTTAAAAAGAAGATAGCCGTTGCAGGCGGCACGCAAAGCTAGTTTAATAATAGAACATAAGATTGATTATTTTGATGTGATTTTTGTCATTGTTTCTTTGATGCCAATTAGCACGTTACTAGATTACTTACATTATTACTTATTAACACAAGTTTGCAAGAACTAATATGTTCCCGAAAACTAAGGTGGGCAAAGCTTTGTTTTGATCATGCCTTTCCCTTGTAGCCATCATCTAGATCCAATAAGAAATTCAAAAGATGCAATCAGGGTATGTGTGAGTTTTCGCAACTGATATTCTTTTGGCCAACTGCGGTCATTTTTAGATAACGGTTCGCCAGAAGTTATAGAACACACAAAAACACGACATTCGCAGTTGTTGAATGTAACGATCTGGCATCGGATTTGACGGGAAATGGCGACGCAGCGAGTAAAGAAATGAAAGTAAGAGGTTACGTGTGTGCGGTGTCCAATAAATGAATTTACTACGTTCATCCACGACCTTATTGCCAGAATTAAAACCCCTATTTTAGTGCGTGACGTGAATCTCATTTACCCCTATGAAGGGTATATCAATACAATTGCATTCAGAATGGTGTCTTATTCATACTCTTAGAATAACTGGAACTTGGTATAATATTTTCTTTACTGTCTCAGATTCTAGGTTCAGTCAGATTACAAACGGCACTCTTTTTAGTATTAAATCCCTTATTGCAATGGAACATTTTTGTATGAAATTTACATGGGTTCAACAACGCACCGTTTCACAACTTGAATTCTACGTAAATCACATAATGAATACTTCAACTTCACTTCGATTAAAACATTAAAGAACATTTAAAAATAACGCAGCAAAATAAGAACTAATGATTGAAGATTCTCCTTAATGTTCCCTACCAATGTATTCCAGGAGAGAGAGAAATACAGCCCTTCTATAATAGCTAGACCTACAGAGACCTGACAGACAGCGGAATTATCGCAGTCCATTTGCGAAAGTTGCCAGGGGCGAAGCGGAGGAACCTCTACGGGGTCGCGCAAGGTCAATATTGCGAGGAGCACCCTCGTTAGGCAGGTGTCAGCCCGTCGAGCCCAGGCCGGGAGGGAGGGTGGGGAGAAGGTCGCGCGCGGGCCCAGCTGGGCACCTGGGCCGCGAGGCGGGCGCTCAGCTGTTGCCGCTCTCCCTCCTCGACGCGCCCGCCACTCGTAAAAAATAGGCCCCATTACCAGGGCGAGATGGATGGTCGCGGGGCAGGCGAGGGCGGAGGGGCCCTCGCGGACGGGACGGGTCGTGAAGCGCGCCCGGTCGGAGGATACAGATTACCTCGCGCGGGCGAGCGGCCGCGGCTGGAGGCAGCCAGTGGGGACGGCGGCGGGCGTTGCGAGGCCGGTGGAGGAGGCGGTGACGCCGACGAGGGCAGCGGAGCGGCAGAGGTGGCAGGATTTTCGACACTAGTTACTAGATATCCAGTTCGGTCGCTGACTGGAGGAGAATTCTAGCGGCCGGCTGCTCTGATCGGCCGTTTTCCGTGCTTTCTCTAATCAAGATCAGGCGAATGCCTGAGCAGTACCCTAACAAACGGGCTATGGACCGCGCGCGATCTTTCGTTCTCCTTCCTTGCCCTATCCTCAACCATTACTTACACTTACACTAACCTGCACTACACTACTACACATGCCAAGGGACCAGTCGGGAGCTTAGAGCTTGTTCCGGCTGGGGGGGGGGGTGCCCCTCTGGTGGGAGATACCTGGTTGGGGAAAACCCGCTAGCAAACGTAGATCAGCGCCAGACCTCGCCATCTAGCGGGGAATGATAACAGTCTCCTCACTCGTTAACACATGCACTACACTTACGTAACTAATGATCTTAGCAGTTGACGCGCCCAGAATCACCAACCAATCAATGAAAAAGGACTGCGGCAGTATCGTCACAAGATTGGCGATGGAGAACTGACGCGCGAGGTGTGTTAGGGCAAGAGGAGTTGCGAGGGCAGATTGGAAGCGGAAACGGCGTTGGCAGCAGCAAATGACGTCGGGGGCTGCGAGAGTAAGGGATGGGGAGGCCGGGGGCGGGCGTGAGGCGGAGGCGGAGTCGGGAGCGGGCGCGGCGGGGGGTGGCCACGACCGCTGCGCGCTAGGGGCAATTAAAAATCTGTCATGGTTCGCAAATCTCACGGAAAATTCGAGGAACGGGCGGGAGTTTCTTCTGCGGGCGCCGCAGGTGCGCGCGCTACGGCAGAGTAGGCAGCGGGGATCGCCCGCCACGACGCCTCGCGAGCGCGCTCCCAACGACTCCCCGCACACTGGCTCTTTCACTCACCCTCCTTAAGCGTTTCTTTGTAGCCTCACGCATCTAGAAATCGTTCATTTTTTTAAATCATGAAGTAAACAATGAAGTATAAGAACGTGGTAAAAGGACTGAACTTTGGGGAATGAATTTCTTTTCTTTGCATTTTGTTTGTACTTTTCTAGTTTTTTGCATTACTAAGTCTGAAATTGTAATTTCTTGAAATAAAAAATATCAAACTATAAGGGCAAGTTATTAGATAATACTAAAAGACCCTTAATATAAATATAAAGGCAATTTATTTAGATAAGACTGGAGGCAACTCTAACACTGAATTGTATATGATTTCACATTTTTAGAATTAATGAGTGAAGATGACAGGTATCACAATTGTTGTCGCACGAACTTTGAAGGCATTTTTTAAATTGCATCATTTCTCGTTCCTCAGGCTGCATACATGGATTAGAGCAATTCGGCAAGAAGTAGTAAAGTGGTAACGAAAGCAACGCGGAAGGTCACACACACCAACCGGAACGCGTTCCTTCATCCAGACAAGATCCATCTCGCGCTAATGGAGACCAGCGGAGGGGACAATAAACGCGTACGTCCGAACATCGCCACGTGCTACGAGTCGTCCATTGTTCCGAGCGGGAGGCAGCGGTCACCGCACCGCGGGCGCAAAAACCGCGCTCGGGCTCCGCGCGGGGCGGGGCGGGGCGACGGAGCAGGGCAGTGCGTTGCGGTTTGCGTGCGGCGCGCGGGGGCGCAGAGCGGCGTCCGCGGCGCGGCGGCGGGGGGCCGGCGAAGCCGCTCGTGTCCGGTTCCGACGACGACGACGACGACCGCCACGCAGCCGCGACGCTGTGGCCACGACTCTTTTTCATTTTTCTTTCTTTCGTCATCTTCTTAGGATCTCCCTTCCAAACCTTTTCTCATTTTTTTTTCGCGCAAGTACCGCGCGTCGCCGTGCTCCAGTTGCGACGCGCTGCGGTCGCGGGGGGCGGCCTCGGACACGCACGTGCGTGGCGCGGCGCGGCACGGGGCGGGCTGGGGCGGCGGCCGTGCGCACTCGCTCGTGACAGCGGCGGGCGCAAGAAAGCGCGCTCGACCGGTCTGTGCGGAGCACGGCACGCCGCGACTCCGCGATTTTGCGTCGGCGATGAGTCACGGCGACCGCGAGCTAATGGCTGAGACGAGTTAGCATGCTTTATGTCCGTGGAAAATGAGGGAAAATGTTTAGATTAATTTAAAAATGTATTTGGTAAGCTGATCTAAAAGAATTTGAGGGAATAAATTAACGAAGTATTTACAGAACTCCGGAAAGTTTCTGGAGATACAATGATCAATTACGGCGTTTACAGATGTTACTTGAAATGATGTTTCTCTACCCTGTGGAAATATTCCTACCAGTGGCATACTGCAAGTAAGCAAACTAAACGGTCTATGACGTTTTACGACTACAGTGACCTATGGAATTATTGTACCTTGAGAAAAACGATGGAGTATTAAGCCGAGGCTACATGTGAATGAATGACTAACTTGTTTTGCCGGACACGTCAACTAATTTGGTCATTATTGCAGTAAGTAATGCACGTTTGGCCCGGGACGTGGCGGTGTTCCTCCGGCAGAAGAATTATTCTCCAGGCAGCGACTGAAATCGGCCTAGCTACGAAAAATCCGCCACTGTCAGGAGTCGAACCCTAGGACCTCAGAGTCAGAGAGATTGTCACGGAGATATTTTGATAATTATCAGAACAAATGAGATTTCATTACGTCGATTCCCCACCGCATCTCACGAATCGCAAATAAAAATGTACATCGACTTACAGGCACCGTTTCCGCCCCATAAATTTGAACGTACTCAGAAGACATCCGTTTTCTTTGAGAGAACGAACGCGTTTAAGTGAGGCACCTAAGAAAGGATGCAGACAGCCACCCCCCGCCACGTCTCTCCGGCCGTTCCCCTGCCGGGGGCGCGCGGGCCGGCTCGTCTCGCCCCGCTCCACCCCGCGGCAACCGCTGCCCCCGTGCAACAACACGTGTGCTGCAACCACGTGTTCCTCGCGCGCGTAATTTACAGCGTCTGCGCCCTGATTTACAGCCGAGCGCCTCCCTGCGACCCACCTCTCCCCGAAGGAAGCCCCGAATAAGAAGGCGAAGGGAAAAAAAACCCGCGCCCGGTCACAATTTAAAAGAAAATAAAACGGCCTGTCCGTCCGTCGGTCCGTCCGTTCGCTCGCTCGCCGGCTCGTCCGCCGGGCGCGCGCGTCGACCCGGGGGCGACGGGGCGAGGCCTGACGGGCGGTGGGCGGACGAGAGAGGAGGGAGGTGGGCGGTGGGCGGGAGCCAGCGGGGGCTCGACCGCGAGACGATGCGCGTGATTTACGCCCTCAGCGGGAGGCGCGGTTGCCCCGGGGGGCGGTGGGGGGCGGGCGCGAGGGGGCTCCGAGGGGCGGGGGCCCGGCCGCGCCTGATGTACGGCCGAGGGGGCGCGGCGGCGACCCCCGACCGCGCGCCGGCTACTGGAAGCGGAGGCCCAAGATGAATGGATCGATGATTGGAGCGGCGCGCGGCCGTGGAGGTGTCGGGGCGGGGCGGGGCCGTGCGGGGCGGAGCGGGCGGCGGGGGAGGGGGCGGGGCCGGGCGGCCGGCAGGTGCGCGCGCCAGCGGCTCCCAGCAGCCGCAGGGGCGCCTGAATGGCTGACAGCTACAAGCCGAGAAGGGTGGTTAATGCTGTAGCCGAACAGATTTAATAGACTTTATGCTAATGGCTGAGGAATAGACCCTGCAG
The DNA here is from genome assembly GCA_011170035.1 of Teleogryllus occipitalis. Classification (NCBI taxonomy): domain Eukaryota; kingdom Metazoa; phylum Arthropoda; class Insecta; order Orthoptera; family Gryllidae; genus Teleogryllus; species Teleogryllus occipitalis. The sequence continues at coordinate 151,106 of BLKR01001177.1, read as the reverse complement.
TGGCATTGTGCGTCGATCGGGAGGGAGACGCGTCGAGGCGCGCGGAGCTGTCTCCTCCGGGCGGGGGCGGCTTACAAATTTCCTCCTCCCGGAGCCCGGAGCTCTGGAAGCGCGCGCCGCGCCTCCTCGGACGGGCTGTGGGCCACGCCTCCGCGCGTATTCCAGAAGGCCGTGGGGGCCGTGAAAGGAACGACTCGTCCGACAAATGCCGGCCGGAGAAAAGGATCCACGGCGGAAAGTGTTCTCAGACGCTGAGCCGTGAATCAACGCGGGTTAAAACGTATAACGAAATGTTCGAGCAGACGCTTCAAGCTGTTTATTTCAGCTTCTGAGTTACTCGAGAAAAAAACGAGCAGTAGCCGCTTCAGCTGTTTTCTTTGCTTTGTATTACAGCTTACAGCAATGATCCTATCACAAATTACGCTGGAAGGAGACAATCTATTGCATCCTCAATTACCAACTTTATGGCAAATTTTCCTGGGTCCCCGAGGATTTGTTTCACCATACCATTCTTACTTTAATTATTTCTTATTTATTACAGAGAGATGTCGCGTTTTATTTTTGAACCTTTTACTGAACACCATTATGCGTAAAAACAGGAAAACAATAAATTAATATGACAGTTTATGGCAAAGAAGTAAATTTAGTCAAAAAATACACCAAAGGAAACAAAACTACCTTCTCAAGTAGACAAATGCAAACGCGAAAAGCAATTCAAAATGGGACAAAGGTATGTATGTTTCGTGACGGGTGGTGTAAGTGGCTGCGTGGGCTGTTGCAGACGCGGGAGGAGGACCTGCCCGAGTGCAAGCCGTGGGCGGTGTGCAGCAAGGTGGACCTGTACGAGGCGCCGTGGGTGGAGCGCCAGTGCCGCTGCCCGGGCCGCCAGGCGTGCTCGGGGCTGCTGTCGGCCGCCGACGGCCACACGCTCACCGATCGGACGCGCCACCTCAAGGTGAGGCTCACCTACACGGTAACGGGGCTTTCAACTTCCCAGGGGCTCATGAATAAATTAAACTATTGTGTGCTATTACACCAAACGTTGTGAAATACTGCTAATTTAGTGTTCATTTTAAAAATAAATTTTCGGTAAAATGAAATTTCATTATCATTCAAATGGAAACTTCAATGGTAGAATGCCCATAGCACAAATTACAGCAAAACTTCTTCAAATTTTTGGGAATGTTCATTTTAAAAGGAACACAAGTCATTGAAAAATATATAATATTAGCCCTGTTCCGAAAAAAAATAAATAATGGAAGGATTTCGTTTTGTGCACTAAAATTATTAAGTGTAATACGAAATATTTCAATGGTTGTTGCTCTGTTTCCCTTTCTAGTATACCATTTATAGTTACGCAATAAATTAGATAACGACTTTGGAAAAACAACAAGCTAGCACAACAGTCAAAATTCACAATTTTTTTTGCCAACATTTCGTCACATTTTCATGCAACGACTAGTGTTCGTCGATACAAAAAAAAAAACTACTTTTAATCCTCTAACCTCTTGTTACGCCACCTTAAAACAATAGTCATATTTGTAGGCCAGGCTCCCGGTCCAATCATTCACATATTTTGTTTGTTCCATTGCTTTGTACCCGATATTACGAGTGGCGCCCGTTCGAATCGCGGGCAGTGATTCACGGGCGCGGGCGAGCGGCCGGTCGGCGCTGTTCGTGCGCCGATCGAGGCGCAGATAAGCGCGGGGCGTTCCGAGGAAAACACACGGGCCTTCCAGGAGCAGCGCGCCCGCCCCTCCCCGCGGCGGAAATGCGCTCGCGATACAATCGAAGACGCGGGAGCAAGTGTCTCAATTCAACGAGCACGTGTCTCTTGCTCCCGGGCATTTCCTAGACCAGATGCGGCCTCGGGCTCTTTTTTGAAAGCTTCACCCTTTCGGAAAAACGAACACGCGGTTTGCATTCTTCGTTGACGTCGATTAAGAGTTCTAGAAGTCAATAAAACATCTTCGTAATAAAATAAATCGGCAATATAATGTTACGTAGGCACACAGTGAGTTATCTCGATGAATGTATCCGTAACGTTCTTTTGTACGGTTTCCGATGTATCAGTGAAAAATCACAAGTACAAGTGCATCCACGAATTGGAATATAAGTAATACGGGCACTACAAAAGTAAATGAATCACATATTTGTTATCAATATCTGCAAAGACACATTTTCATCGGAAGACTAAAGTTACTCCATTTAAAATTTACTACTCTCCTAATGTTGCAAAGATCTACCTACACTTCCACGTGTTACGAAACTTCATACCAGAAAGTTTTCGAAACTTCCAACAATTAGACCTGTGCCCTTCCAACGCGACTGAAATATTGGCTAGCCACCCGAAAAGTCCTCAACGTCGAACGCAAACCGAAGCACGCACTTGTGGGAGTGAGCACCTGGGCGCCGGGCGTGGAATCTCGGGCGGGCGCCAGCTGGGCGTGAGTCACGCGCGTGACGTGTCGGCGCGGCGCGTGAGCGTGTGCTCCGATGCGCCTCGAACAAAGCGGCGACGCCGCAATCGCAGAAGACGCTTCCGCCAGGCTGCGCACGCGACCGCGTCGCCAGCGCTGCAGGTGCGTGCCTCCCGCGAGGTGAGTCACGGGGCGCGAACCCTCGCCTTCGCGAGACAGGATCCCCCTTTCGCGCTCACCGGCAGATGCGAGCGAGGCAATGCCCTTCGCGCGATGCCGCTTCGGTCGCCGCTGCCGGTGCTGCTTCCGGAGTGACGCAGCTTCCGTCATACTGCACCGCGATTTCCGACGATTACGGGGACACGGGAGGTTCCCCTACCATTGCAGCTACACGTAAAGGATGGAGTAATTTCCACAGAGCGGAAGCGAAACAAGGAAATCCATTTAATCACTATCCGAGAGTGCAACGTAAACAACATCATGATCGTTTATTTAACACTAACGTTGAGTGGAGAGTCTGCTGGATACACGTGTTGTAATGCAAACTTTGATAACTACGACAAAGAACTGATTTTTTGTTATAAATGGATATCGTTTGAAAATTACACATTGTTAGACGGTTTATTCCATTGATGCGTTGCACATGGGTAGCATTATTTACATACCAGATATATCGAATCTTAAACAACTTTCAAAAATATTTTATATTTTACAATCCCCAGTATTTTTTCTTAAATGAGTAAAATATGCCCGGTTTTACTCTGAACGGCGTAGACTTTCACAGGAACAGAGGACATACAACACCCAAAAACGAAATCAATGTGAAGAAAGAAAAATATAAATAGATTCAAATTTTCTATTCGTATTTTTCCTGTGGGGCAACGACCCCAACGCCTAAGAGAAACATGCAATCACGTCACCCTAAAAACAATATAAGTATCTATAATATAAATATAAATATCTTAAGTATCTAGAAGCATTAATATTCGTTAACTCAATAGAGATCACACAGCTTTGGTAAGCTAGTGCCAATCTCGGCGTACATAATTACGGAATATCACGACTGCGTCGACCAAAATAAAACTTCTGAGAACGGCAATAGCGCTTCGCCCACTCGTTGTACCCAAAGCCAGGCGGACACCGGTGAGGTAGGCGGGCGCGAGTCCCGAGCCGGGACGGGGGCGGAATCGCCAGCGGGGAAAGAGGCGGCGATGGCGGCGGCGGCGGTGACGTCAGGCCACAGGAATCCCCGTTGGCCGCCGCGGCGGCAGCGCGAGAGTCGTCGCTGCGCTGCCGCAGGAGGCCGCGTCTTGCGCCCGCGAGCGACGGGCGCCCCGCGGCCCCGCGGCCGCCCACGCCCACGCGCACCCCGCCCCGCCCCCACACCTGCTCTATTTTCACAGGCCCCAGTCGCAGTCGACCTAAGCCCTCCACGTCTATACCCGCCCCGGTTGGATCTAGTTCTACCTGCATAGACCCGAACCGCGCTCAGCCCAAGTTCTCCCGACTCCATCTCCTCCGACCTCTCACGATCTCCAACCCATATTGTCCGATCCTTTCCCGGAATGTCCCGTTTGTCGCCTAGTCCTCGACCTGCACCCGTGTTCATTCCTTCAGTAATTCCTTGGCTACTCAACTTTTTATTGTTCTTCTGTCTGCCCCGTCGGACATGACTATTTGATTCTTAACCCTATCTTTCCACCGGTTTTGTACGATTTGTCGAAATGAGGATGAGATATTAAATTTCCCAAACCCATGGACTTTTTACCACGCGAAAAGTGAACTCATGGATACTGTTTCATTGTGTGAGCAAATCCAGAGTTCTTTCGATGGTGCTAATCTGCCCGGAGACGAAAATCCTGGCGGCTTGGTTGTCTTAACGCTACAATCTGTCTCCCGTCCTTACCGATTCGATTTTTGACCGACAACGCCTAAAGTTACGATTGTGTAGTGACAATTTTAACGCATTGACGCTGTTATCGCGCGCACGGCTTTCGACTCGTGTAGGAGCAGGGCGCGTCACCCGCCGGGGCACCGGGCTGTCTGCGCGCGCGAGCGGACGCACGGCGGCTTCGCGACGCCGACGGCGGCGCGGAGCTCCGCGGCGGAAATTCTCGAGGATCTCGGCCGCAGATAGCGCTCCCCACATGCCGCGTGCGCTCGCGTAAGCGCGGGCGATGGGGGCGCCGATACGCGCGCGGGAAGGCTGGAACAATGAAACGCTGCTTCCAATTAGTTCTGAGTCATGCAATATTAAATATGATGCTAAATGCAACTGTCATTTTAATTATCACAAAACCGGTTCATCGGAATCTTGATGCAGATCATGGAGAAGAAGTACGAAGGGATTTTTACAACACACACAAGAACAATTTATCTGAATATATTTTACAAGTGAATGAAAAAGAGGAGTAAAAAACTAAAAACGTGTATTAATTGAATTGGATTGTTTTCACAATATTTCATGCCATCTTCACTAACGACAGTTGCATTAAAATTTATTTGCATTTACATATTTCGTTGGACTGCATGTATTTACTGGCAATCAAGAAGCCACTCGACAGCTAATACGGAGTTCCCTTCACGTGTGTAAAGGAGTTATGACAATAAACGACTATCATCTTCCTGAATAACGGTGAAAAATATCCCCGCAATCGAAGTGGACGGTGAGTCGAAAGGATGATTCACAGGCCAACAACGCAACTACCAACATCCAGAGTCCCCCTAGCAACCGGGGGGCAAACAAAAGCTGACAGGGGCACTTGATCGATCGGCGGGCGCCCGCGCCCGATACGCGGCCTCGCCCACCCAAATACGGGGGGCGCCCGCTCCCCGGCCCACAAACCGTTCCGCAAGGCTTGGCAGCGCGTGAAGATATCCGTCGGGGAGGGACGAGTAGCGAGAGCGATGACGGAGGAGGCAAGGGTCCGTCAATGGGAACGAGCTTTCTATGAACGAGACGGCAACATCGGCTCGGTAGACGGTAACGCAGCGATGGCGATGAGAACGGGCGACGCAGTGACCGTGGCAGCAATACGTCGGAAGCGGCAGCCGTACTGAAGATGCCGTAGAGATGGGGATGCTGATGGAGTCGAGAATGGGGCGCAGAAGCTCCCGAGAACAGAGTGGCAGCGGCGGCGGGCGGGGGGTGGCGTCGTAGGGTTGGCAACGGCGGCGGGAGAGGCGCTCGCTGTCCGGGGCCGCTCGCGCTCGGGTGCCTGCGAGAAGCGTAGGGCCATCGAGCCCGGAGGAATGTTTGCTCTGCGCCGGCGGCGGCGGTGGCGGCGGCGGCGCGGCGACTCCGCACGCGGGGCCGCACACGGCGTCACGGGCGGCCGGGCGCGCGGCGGCGCGGCGCGGCGCGGTGGACGCGATGTGCCCGCAGCCACTCGAGGGCCCGCCGCGCCGCGCCGGCGGCGGTGGTGGTCACTGACGACGATCGGAGACGAGCGGCGCAAGACACAAAAGTCACCGGATGCAACGTTTGTCGACACACACGTGGATAAGAGTCAGAACGTCGTATACTTGCAGCAAGGCTACTAATGCAAACAACAAAAATGACGTCATTTTGAAATATATTGTTGAAAATGTAAGTCCCGTAAATGTAGAATATATATTTTTAAACTCTAAAATCTTGCAAGAAAATCTCTACTTTATTTCCTAAAATAGGATGGAATGGTTACTTTTTAAATATGATAGTATCAGGCAATTCGTGGGGAACTACTTTTCTGCTCTGGAATAAACGAAGTTTTATCACTTACTTCGTAATGTAATATTCCTGGGGGATCATCGTACACAACATGTAAATAAAAACAAGCATGTATTTTTCTCAATTTAATAGGTTGCATAATAATGTTTTACGTCGCATAGTAATAGCTTAAAATGGAATCTGGAAGATTACATTTTTTATGAATAAGATGTAATGTTGCATCATGTAATAAGTCACACTGAACGATCTAATACCGAGATTCGCCGGACTACCGATTTCACACCAATATATGGCACGCCTCACCTAACGGACACGCCCAGTACTAATACAGGAAACGTTAGATCATTCAACAAAATCGCCGTCTTCGTCACCGCCCACATCATCCTTATCCCAATCATTTGGGGAGGAGAGCAGTCTGCCACCGAACGTCGCGGTCGCCTGGACATCGACGGTGGCCAAGGCCAATCGCGGCGACCGGCACTCGGTCCATCGCACAATGCGCCGAGGTCTCCATCGCCGCCGCCGCCGCCGCCGCCGCCGCGGGCGCCCGCGCTCTTCGGCCGCCGCGAGATGAACTCCTTCCGGTGGCGGCGCCCGTTGCCGCAGGGACCCGAATAAAATTACCATTGGGAGGCGCGCGCCCCGCGGAGGGCTGTCCAAACGGCGGTGCCCGCCCGCCCGCCCGCCCGCCCGCCGGCTCACCCGCCTGCATGCTCACCACCCGCCCGCACTCTCACTTGTCCGCCCGCTCACTTGCTTGCCCCCTCCCCTCCTCGGCTCACCCGACAACCCCGCTCTAGGCCGTTCACCGGCCCGTTCACTTTGCCTACCCGCTCCCCCCCCCCCCAGTCAGCCCGCCTGCTCACCGGCCTGCCCGCCCTCCTGCCCCGTCGTCCGCGAGCGACCAGGTTTGCACGCGACAGCGACAGTACCGCGCCGCCGTTCCGAACTCGATTTACGATTTCCTTTCTTGCCCCCTGTTGTCTCGCGGAGGTAGAATTTCAAATCGGATTCTCGGCGCGGGCTGCTGCTTCTTCCTGGAGGATTTATAGCTGCGAGGAGAGGCCTTGGGGGTCGTATTTCCTTGGATGTCAATCTACGAGGCACCCGCCCTTCGCTGTGAGCGTAGTTGTGCGGAACCTTCACGTGTCCGTTCCAGGCTCTTAACGTATCAATTTATGCCGTCGCTTAGCAACGTCGTCACACATTGAAATGAACGAAAACGCCAAAGGAATTTTAGTCCTTTGGTTCAGCAATGCTCTCCAATCTATAAAACAATCGTCCCCATTGGTGTTGACTTTTCGAGGACACAAGAGTTTTCAACATTCAGTGTCTCTCTGAGTGCAATTACAAATTAGTATGTCGGTTATATTGATACATCTAACGTGAAACTGTCAATGGAGAAACTCTGAAGTATTTGTACATCAATCATACGCGTCAAAAATCACGTAAACCACGTTTTCATGAAGACATTTCGAAATAATCCGTCCCCGCCACGAATCCTCCAAATATAGAGTTACTCTAAGAAGGAACCAGTTTGACAGGTCCGGAAACATGAATGACACGTAGAACGAAGGCATTGCAAGTTGGTGACGAAAACCATTTACGAATGAGCTAACTAAACGAACGCATGGACGAATTGAGTGCCTGGTCATAACCCGCAATTATTAAATCGGTAGTAGACTAGCAATTCCTGTGAAAGCAGTTCCTTCTTATAAAAATATACCACGAAACCCTCAAAGAGTGCGCGATCCGCGAGGCTGAAAAGCGAGGCAGTGGCCGCCGCGAGTCCGTTCGTCGCGTGGAGGACCGCGTCCTCTCCACCTGCGCGCGGCGCGGGCCCTGCGCACCGCCCACGCCCTTCGGGCCTTCGAGCCGCCGCGCGCGCGCTTACACAGCACATTCTGCTCCCGGTTTCTGGAATTCCCCTGCGCCCGGATGCTTCGGAAACACGACCGACCCGGCTGGACGGACGCGGCAGAAGTTTCGCCATTCACGCGGAGGAGAGCGAGCGGAGCGGGGCTGGACGTCCGTTTCTTGGACTCCTTGTTTCCCTTCCTCTCCGCGGCTTCGCCTTATGGTCCTTTCATAAACGCTGCATCATGATCAGGTGTCGCTCCGCTGCACCGCGCCGGCGTTGCGAAAAGTGAGCTGACACCTGAAGTCCATTCTGTCTGTGACGCGTTATTCTATTGTATTTTGGATATTTCGTCTTAATATTACTTATAAACATATTAAACTTTACAAACGTACACACACTTTACAACTGATATACTTGTACACACGAAACATACACTTTACAACACTAACTAAAAGACTGGTAGATACTTTTCGTAAAATTAACTTGATACTTTCTGATTACACAGAATGATTTTCATGGGGGTTGCGACAAGTTGGAAATTCTCAAGTCATTGCATTTGCTCCACATCTCATGAACCTCTCAAAAGGCACAGACATTTCAATGGGGCATCAGAGAAGGGAACACATTTCGGTCTAGTTGCCGGGAAGGATTTCGCACTGTGCGTGGCCACAGTGCGTCCCGGATGCGCGGCGGCCGGCGGCGCTGCCCGAGGCCGACGCTTCAGGAGAGGAGAGGAGCGCCGCGCCGCGCCGCGCCGCGCCGGCGAGAACCGTCGTTAGCACAGGTTGCGGCCGCCGCTAAGCACATCCGGAAGCTGATGGCCCCCCTAAACTGTCATTTCCGGGCTGCCGGGCTTCGGAGAGCGCCGCCGGCGCCACTCCCACGCCTCTTTCGGACGGAGCCTCGCTCGCCTTCCTTCGACTTTACCGGAACACGCCGACATCCGTGACGAGGATTTTCGGGGACTTCTCATGCGATGGCCGTCGTTTTTCAATGTTGAAGATTTTTGGGGAGTCCTCATGCGACTTGGAGATTTTGCCTGATTTGTGACTGAAGTCGATGGAATTTTGAAATGAAAAACTTTTTTTTGCGATTTGTACCTCCGCATATGACATTAAAATATAATAATAAAAATTTATAAATTTTCCCCACACAACTATCATTCGTACAAAACCATAATATCTGCACCATAAAACACGGCGTAGTTCCGGAAAAATATATCAGAGACCACTTAGAGCAGTAAACCTGGCCCAGCTGCTTTATGAAATATCACATATTCTGACTCAATCACCTGTACGGCATATGTTCACAAGCCATGTTTTAATCATCCACTAAATTAATTTTAAAATTTTATGGAAGTGATTTTATATAATTACGAACATTGTCAGACTTACACAGAAATTGTTTCCCACGAGTAGATTCTCCCTGTAGTGGGTTAAAATGAACGGTTCTTCATGAGGTGCATGTCAATCCTTTCATCGACCCCATCCTACCACCTCAGAGCAACAACCGCTGTAGACGTTCTCCATTGGCGTCGCCGCCACCGCAGCACAGTAGCAGCCGCAGCAGCATCAGATGGCAACAGGAGCTGCTGCGGGTGCTGCGGTGGCGGTGGCGGTAGTGGTGGCTTTATTGCGCGCGTAATGGCCGTCTAATTGCGCCCTTCCTGCCCGCGCCGACAGCTGTGCGAGCCGATCAAGAAGCTGCCCAAGTGCCGCTTCTTCCGCGACGTCACGTGGACGCTCAAGAGCGCGCCCAACAACGCCACCGAGCAGGTGGTCAACTGCCACTGCCCCAAGGGCGCCGTCGCCTACCTCATCAAGCGCCAGCCGCACTCGGAGGGCGGCGCGCAGGGCTTCATCTACTCCTTCGCGTGCTCGCCGCAGAGCGTAAGTACTGCGCGTGCGCCGACTGCGATGGACGTTGAACAGAGTGTAGGTGTGCACTGAAGAAGCTATCAGAGGGAGGGGAATGAAACGAGTGGATAAAGGAAGGTAGAAAGAATTCGCGTGTGTGTCGGTCACATACACATGCTGATATTCTACTATGTATATAATGTCGATTTTGGCGGGTTACATTATCTTGTATATTTTTGAGCGATGACGTATCAGCAGCTTGAAGGAAGGGGGGGAACGTTACATTTTCTAACGGCAATTAAAGTTTTATAGTGAAACCCAGCTAATTATCAAAGGAAATTGTTGTACATACGAGATTATGATTATAAACGATGAGATAGACTCGGGAAACTTTATGTGACATTTATATTTTTAAGGGCAAAAATTAATTTGAGGCAGGACAACAACCCACAGACAAATGAGAAAGAAACAATTGTATCAACCTGTTATGTATATCCTTTTGAATATATAGACATTTCACGTCCTTATGAAACTCTTTAAGGACGTATCTATCATCCTAAACATATGCAATTTTTAAATTTGACAATAATATATAACTCATACAAAAAGTTTTTGAAACGAAAATGGATTTTTGGTATTATTATGAATATTAAAAAGCACTGACTCGACTTCAAAATTGTGATGGAGTACTTTGTTTCTTCAATTCCATCAAAGAAAGTCTCGCTATGAATCCTAAGTTCATTGCGTACGCAGAACTATACGATTGTCCACAATTTGAAACAAAATTCTGTTGTCGAGCAGACTTTTGTGGCAACACCTGCAGTTGTATTAAGCAAGAAAGCGTCCAGGGTTTTCAATCACGGTAAAGGCAAGAATGGGGCGACTTGGCCTGGGTCCAGCCCGAGAAGCGATATCGTGACTCTGTTTTCGTGGTTTGATATACCGACTGTCTCAATTTATCGATATCCTGTCGCAGATCCGGTTGTGGAGGTTACGTTTGACGATTTATGGAGGTGCTGCAGGGTGGCGCGAAGAAATCGAACAGATAACCAGGTCGGAGCGAGGCTCGAAATCCACAGGCTGTAGAGCGAGCGGGCGAGCGAGCGAGCTCTCTCGAATCGTTCGATCTAAGGATGACAGGTCGATTTATAGGTTGGACGTTTTAGTTTCAGATACGGGTGGAGCAAATGAGACTAGAACGACTTTATTTTTCAAGGACGCGCCGCGAAATCCAATAAAAAGAGTATTCTATTCTATTCTCTCGGAACAAAGATAATAATCTGCCAGAAAGAACTACCACACAAAGTTTATTTTAGGCGCAGCATAAATCCATCATGGAAAATATAAGTTGGAAATTTTCTTCCATTCTGCCTACATTTTACTTCACATAAGTCAGTAGTAATAGATATTGGTAAAAAGCATAACGTGATACATGTCATTATTCTGTCTGTATTTTAGTTATTGTTTCAAATATTAAAGACCTTTCGATTGATAATTTTATTACATGCTAAATTTGACATATATTGGTATGGTGAATGAACGTATGCGGGACAGTTAAAGGGGTCGAGAAATCTCAATGAAATCAAGTGCGTGAAGAACAAGTTTCGTGCGACACGCCTTGTGTGTCAAGGTCTAAAACGAGACGGAGGCGTTACTAGTTTGTAGAGAACTGCCCTGATACGATGCTTCTTATAAATTTCACATGTTCTCTATGTGACTATAAGGATCGCTGAAAAAAATGAAAGGAATGAGTCAGCGAAAGACAGATAGTGTGGAAAATAAAAATACACATTAAATGATTGCATTAAAAATGAAACAGCGCAGTTAAGCAACTTTCCACATTTTCAACACGAATATGTGGAAAATAATAATGAATACTAACAGTTCTCAATGAGCAACGTGTACTGAGAGATCGTTGATGTGGATTGCGAACTGTAAAAATGGGGAGGGTAGGTTAGTCAGATCCACTCGATGCGACAGAATTGAAGGGTTATGATCATTTGTGTGCTTAATATCTATCGTCGCACGTAACAAATAACTCTGGTCACAAGGGTCAGTGTTGCTAATATTTCAGAGCGGCTCCCAACAGCGCCAGTGAATCTAACGCGCGCGTTCTCCCGTGTTGCAGAGGCTGCGCTGCCAGCGGAAGGAACCGTGCCGCCTGTTCACGGTGCGCAAGCGGCCGGAGCTGCTGGACGAGGTGAACACCAACACGCTGTGCCAGTGCCCGCACGGCCACACGTGCCCGCGCCACCACACGGAGCCCGGCGTCATCCCGGGCTCCAGCTACGCCGACGAGGAGCCCATCCGGACGTTCAGCGGCTACTGCCTGTCGCCCGCGCTGGTGCGCGCCGCCGCCGCCGCCGCCTCCTCCTCGGGGCCGACGCACTAGTTCGGCCCGCGGCCCGCCGCCGGCCCCGGCCGCGCCCCACTTCCTGCAGCGGGCGCCGCTGAAGGAGGCGCGCGAGGACGACAGCGCACGGCGTCTCCGGCGGGCGCGGTGGGGCCAGCGGCAGCCGCCGCCGGGGGTTCGGGCGCAGCGTTCGGGATGGCAAACGCTTCGGACCTCCGGAGGGGGCGTGCCGCGCGCGGCGAGCGCCGACCCGCGTGGAACGCGGAGCGCCGGCGCGCGCCCTCGGGGCTGCTGCGAGCCGCAGGAGAAGCGGAAGGACAACGAACGCGCGCGTTCGGCGGTCGCCGACTCGCGCGTGTCCGGACATTCCCGAACATACGACCTCAGGTAGTGCCAAAGTGTGCCTCTCAAGACACTTCGTCGACGCGCGGGTGGAGAAGCACGTCGGCGTTCACGTCAAGAACCAAGTTCCAGTAGGCTAAGGGCGCGCACCAGAACGTCGCTGGCGGCACCGAGTCCACCGGAGCGCGCGGGACCGAGAAAGAGAGGAAGGCCCCGAGGCCGAGCCGGGCCGGGCCAGGCCGGCGTGAAATCGCGCGCTGGGGACACCTCCCCGTTTCCGGCAGCGACCCCGGCCCCGGCCCGGCCCCGCCCCGCCCCGCCCCGCGAGCCAGCGGTGCCGTTGCTCTCGCGCGCGGGGACAAGTTTCTCCGGGCAGCGGAGGATGCGCGAGCGCAGCGGAGAAATCGGGCGGCGGCGGAGACGGCGCGGGGTTTCCGGCGCGGGCGTTGGAGCGAGAAAGCGCGGCTGGGGCGGCGACACGTGGCGCCGCCACCATGGTGATATGACCCCTCCTCCGGCCCCCTCCAGGCGCCGGCGCCGTCCCCGTCGCTCCTGGCGCCCCGAATGTGGGTCAAGGGAAGTGGGCGTGGCAGATTCCTGGCGAGTTCGGTCGCGGAGGCGGCGGCGCCGGCGCTACGCAAGCCTCCGCCGCGGGGCAAAGGCGCGCGCAAGAGCGCCAACCGCGGGCGAACCGGTTCATTGGCGCCGCCGCACCGCCACGGGAGAAACAGCAGTTGCCGGACCTACTAAATGGTGCTAGTAGTTGCAGTGAACGACCTGTCGTTAGAACTAGTTGGTTCATTCTAAATCATGCACTCATATATAAATCATTACTATTACTCTTACACTTTTATGGAGGAAAAAGACTAAATATAGCACCAAAAAATTGATAGTCAATCTGAAAATACTCCCACTTATATACAACAGAAACAACATGAGTTTTCATAAGCACATCAAAACGTAATAAAGGAGATAATGAAAGCATATTCGTTTATACATTTTGTTTAAACTCAGATTTTCACGAAATATTCTTCTGCAAGGGATGTTCCTCAAAATATATCACAGCAACCTTAAACTTACGGCACTGCCTTTCCTCCGTGGGCGGAGACAGGGACGGAGGTGGCGCACCGAAAGCAGCGCGTGCCCTGGCGGCCCGCGAAAACACGCGCTCCCAAAATACCCGCGCAGCCCACGCGCTCAAGCACGCGAGCATTCTTCCTCGCGCATATTTTGGCACGCGCTCAACGGTGAATGGAAACGGCCGAGACTAGGTCGCCCGCCCGGCAGCCCGTCCGCGCGCCGGCGCTCGAGCTCGCGTGCGATTCCAGGCTGCCGAACCGACGACGCCGAGCGAGAGGGATTTCGCAAGTGTTGACAAACACGAAAATCGCCTGCGCGGGCCGAAGAGCGTCGTTGAACCGCGGGTGTCGGCGTACGAAAAACAAAAGCCCACTCGTTTTGCGTGCGCGCCGCGAACGAGAACAAAAAAAAACATGCAAGAAAAGATGGACATGTAAATAATCGTTCGGTGGTAAATGAAAAGTTGGTGGCACGAGCACGAATAAACAACTACCTACTTCGCTTTCAGCTTTTGAACACCTGCGTTAAAATTATATTTGTTACTATATCCAACGTCATGGACCCTTTCAAAGGCGAAATAAATCAGAATTTTGAATAGTTGGCGCTTAAGTCCTTTAAGAGACATCTGCAAATTTATATATTTCTAGTTCAAAGCATGTTTTTCGATGTTTATCGTTCTCGTTTCGTAGCGAGTACGCAAGCCAATTTCTCGCAAAGCACGAGGATGAAGCCAACAGCTTCGTAGATGGCTGACCGCATGAGCAGTGTGCGATTCTCTTCGGTGACGGAAGAAATTTATTCTTGGATATACCACATAATATACCACAAATAATAAGCACTTGTAGTAAACAAATAACTTAATTAATTTCCCTTTCGAAACTAGAACGAGATTTCTAATTTCCGAACGCCCCTCTTTCTATTAATGTCAAATAAAGAAAACTGGCGAACGCACGACCTCACATTGAGATCTCTTTTACGAGCACAGAGAAATCTAATAAAACGCAGGGAAACCTCGGGGCCCATACCTGCGTTTCCTTGTACCTCTGACTTTCGCACACTGCTCTACTGGCCGGGTGGGGCGGGGCGGGCGCGCCCATGGGCGTGGGCGACGGGCAGGCGCGTGGGCGAGGGGCACAACCGCCGTGGCCCCGTGCACGCCCAATCGTGCTCAGAGACGTTCTAGCATCTTGCCCTTATCGTGTACCTGATTGTTTTTAAGTTCACTTACAAAACTAGAGAGGAAGAATGGACCAATAGATTGTAACTATAAATATATTTAATATACTATGTTTAAAGTGTACATTATGCAAATATGTTATACTTTGTATAAAAGAATTTTAAGCGTAAATGCCGTGAACATAGCTTATGAATAAAAAAATACTTGAAGAACAAAACCAGTGTCGCATTCTGAATGAACAGCGTACGGTGAAAATCGTGTGCTACATCCTTGTCCTTATGAATGACAGTCCACTACTCCAAGCATGGTCTTACATCATTGATACTCAGTTTATAAACATTGGTTAGTCTTACGAACTGAACCTAATAATGGTTCAACTGTCAGGTTCTCAGACTGACGTAACAACGTACCTGCAATGTTTCAAAATGACATGCATTATAAACAGTTTGGTTTGTCAGCTTGTGTGAACAGGTATAATTGATGATACAAGTGTTTGTTTGCTTCCAATAACATCCTTCTGGTAAACGACTATACTGAACAACATCAAGCTCGTAACACGATATTGTCATGCGAGTACAGATGAAACAAGTAATTAAATCTAACTTTGTGCTTCCTTTAGAATATCGAATTATAGACTGTGTTAGGGCAGCAAATGAATCTGTACGCTCCTTAATTGCTAAGCGTCAATGATTTGTTATATACCAGCGCAAATATTATGACATAACTGGGAATAGATTATGAATTATATTGGTGCTGTTATTAAAAAATCATAGATTATATTTGTTATGATTTCACGACTTGACTAACACATTATTTCTCGTTTGAATATTACACATTTTAACACTAAAATTATAAATTTTTACCTGAATCTAATTGCTGCTCAATATTTGAAAATATAATAGAAATCCTTCGCCACAAAGTCGGCAACGAATTACAGACAATTTTCAGAAAGTTTGTGAGTAAAAACCTAAAGTATCATATTTAAGTAAATCATATTACATGATTAAGTTACAAAATAATACGTGCTTGTCTCAATTAAATTTTCAAAGAATTGAGACAGGTGAAATTTAATATTTTTGAAATCGTTTCATTTATTAACCTTCCTCCATTCACAGTTTTTTCAGGATGAAAGCACAAGCGAGTTATTAAATGATCCTAATGACTCGCAAATACAAAAGCAAGTTCGGTAAGTAAGAAGTATCCCTCAGAAAGAATTTAAAGCAATTCTGGTAATCTTAATTATATAAATGCAAACACTAAATGACGCATTACGTCAATTTAAATGAGTAACAAAAAAATAGGAAAAATGAAAATCATTTAGCGTGATAAAGAACTTACTGCAAATTTCAAGAATTATTTTTGCTAGCCAAAAAAAGAGAAGAAATATCAAAAGCTTGATTTTATTGGTTTCAACATTAAAGCGTGTTACATTATATTCGAGAATCCTGATCAAACTCTGATAGTGAGAAAAATATCGGTATAAAGCAGAGTTGTGCCGTAAACGTTTATGTTTACGTGTATTTACTACACGTAATTTACAAGACTCTTTCAGGTGTAGACTTCGTAACTAATATTTTACATAAAATAACCCAAAATACGTTTATAAGTAGAAATAGGAGAAGCACGTTTAAATGTAATATTTAATATTTTATATTCGATTCAGTAAGTCAAAATAATATCACAGCTGATGAAGAAATTTCGACTTCCGTAACTGCCCATACTCAATACATTCAAGGACTGGTGGAACCATATATTCAACAAAATGCAAAATATATTTTACAAATGAAGGAAATCTAAGAAGGCAAGTGAAACACAACAAAATCTCCAAAGCTAGGACAATAAGACTTTTTACGGGCTTTTCTCACAAAGATCAAGCATTTATTAATAGGTTAAGAACTGAACTCTGAGAACTTCCTCATGCACATTTGATAGATGGGACACCCCTTCCAATTGTGAACACTGATCCCATGCAGTGCGACGTATCATTCTGTCCACAAAAATGGTAGAAAAAGCACCAATTGAAGTACGATTATGAAAAAATTCTAGACGCTAAGGACTGTCAAAGGAGAATGGTAAGTTAAGCCAAAGAAATCAATATATATATATATATATATATATATATATATATATATATATATATATATATATATAAACACGCAATTTAGGACGTTAAGGACAGCAAATAGAAGGAAGGCAGTTCTAGGAATGTGAAACAATTTTAATTAAATCATGTACTATTTAATTCTGAATTTATCTCTTTACAATATTTGTATTACTATGTATCTTAATATTGTTATTGTATCCATTTTATTTATAAACTGAGCCTTATGTCATTACTAACGATTAGCAGTGTATAGTCGCTAATCACCTCGAACTGAACTCGTAACCTCTCCCCCGCCCCATAAATATTTTTGAAAAAAAGTTAACTTCAAATTTGAAAAAGTTCATTCATAATGGCACTTCATTGAATGTGATCAAATAAATATGTGGTACTATTTGTTTTGAATAAATTGCATATAATTACAAATACATGTTGACTTGGGAAGCTTGGTCCTCGTGGATTCTCCCCTGCTCCTACAACGAAAGTAGATTACCTTTGAGAGCGTAGGCTTCCGCGGCCGGAATTGGAACTTACTTGGCTATCCGGGAGACGCCGCGTCCAGGGCACAGGTGCGTAGTATTGCAATACTACGCCCTGATGAAGGTCGCAGAATGGCGACCGAAACGTCGGCACCTGTGCCCTGGACGCGGCGTCTCCCGGATAGCCAAGTAAGTTAGATTACCTTTGTCTATGTGTCTTGGTGTACGTTGTTTTTTCAGTAGACGCAGACTATGGTACTTTACGCGTAGTTGCACATCAATGACACAAAGTAATTAAGTAGCAAAGTAGTATTTGTTTGAAAGAGAATCAAGCTTTACTGGAAAAATTTAGAACGCATTGAGCAACTAGTATGTTTTTAACATTTGTAAAGCAGACCTGATTTTCTATTAGGTGCACAAACGGAGAGCATTTTCTAAATAAAATCAACATAACAACTCCGTGCGATACATGGCAAGGTAAACTTTTGTCGTGTCGTTTTATTAACTGTTTTAGTGGATTATTTTCTTTAATCTTAAATATAAAAGTTGAAATATGAGAGGTGAATGCCATTAAATTAGGGAGGATTATTTTGCACGATCAAAACGAATTATTTTGTTAGGTAATGCTTGTTGGTACATTTTTCTGTTTTTTGTAATAATATATTCAATAGTTACATTATTGAAGATTTGCATAATTTTGAACGGTTGCAGTAACGTATATGCACATTTGGGTATTGTTTTACGATATGCGCATTGCGAATTTGGCATCTCATAATTACGAGTGTGTGTCACGCTATCCTCTCCCGCTGATATAAAATATCTGAATCCATTTTCCAACAACCAAGATATAAGTTACAATCTCACTCACACTTGTCTGTTTTTCATTCTCGAGCGTAGCACGTGAAACTTTATCTATTAACAATTAAATAATAAAAAAATTACAAAACAAGTTGTAATCGCAGATCTCTTTGTCGGATGTTTTTTCCGGTTACGGTCGCCACCCACTCCAGAATACATTAATCGATAATCTAATTCGAACGCACCCAGAAGAGTTGTTATGTAGAGTACATTCTTTCAATGTATTATTAAAGAAAATGTATACATTTGTAAGCCCCTATTCTACAACATACAGTTCCATTCTCAGATATTTATATAGAGATATTTATATTTTTATAGGATCTCCAGAAAGAACATACCAAACAATGACACGGGTCCAAATTTTATGTCATAAAATGATACTTATCCAACGGGGTGGCATCTCTATTCATCGCCTGGGTACCGTGGGCTGCGTAACGAGCGTCACATTTAGCTGTCATCACAGCTGCATTACAAATATCTGTGGGCATTCTCTTGGCATGTCGGTGGCAATTTCGAACCAGAGGTTGACAGGCGAGGACCTGCACGAGACCGTCTTTCATGTTAATCACACGTTTTATTTGCGTTCCGAGAATGTGCTGTTTCTACGAGTGTACCACGAAATTATTTTTTTCTCAGCATCTATTGCGTGCATGAGGCTAAAAAATGCAGAGACGGGGAAGCATAGTTCAATTTGAAGGTCTATACGACGCCAAATTCATATAGAAAAACTAAATAAATACATTTTTGAAATTCATTTTCGGCATGACAACGTTGAAGTACTGTCTCAATTTTGCCCCCTAAAATGGGTCATATAACATTCTTTAACATATATTTTTTTCACATTTTTAAACAATGTAACGGTAGTGGAAAAAATTAAATATAATTCTTTCAGTTTAAAAATTTTAATTCGCGCCTAAATGTGATTGAAAAAAAAAAGATTTAATCAATATTTCAACACAGATTTAAACACGACATATGAACTCGAAATCTTATAGGTGTTACATCGATTATGTGTGAAACACAATCGGAATATCTTTGGTAGAAAGCATGGTGAAAAGAGATGGGTGACATTTTGCGCATCCGACTTCAGCCAATGAACTTCAGGCACCAATGTGTGTCATAATATTAGCGTGAATTTTAAAAGCCAAACATTCTTATTGGTACAGCCTTCCTAGCGGTTCACGGTCATGCAACAACAATTATTGCAATACATTGAAGTTGATTGTTTTGTGTCTGTACACAATCGATACGGGTGGAGAGATCTTCGCAAAACTGAAAAATACGCGCATGTATTTCAAAATTGCTTGTCAATAAAAAAATAACAATGTTACTCGCAGAAACGCGTCACAAGGTGGGAATTTTGCGAGAACCCATCAAGTTTGCCGCAATGAGTGGTGCAGCGAGATCATGGGTTGCTGTTTTCTTCGTTTTATTTGTTTTTTCTTCATATTTCCTTTGTATTATATTCTACAATACGATTATTATACAATTATACCCAATAATAGGACTAGGTACGATTGACTGAGATAAAATAGAAAAATGCGGGTATCTCTGGACATAAAAAACAAGAAAATGCAGCGAAAGCAATATAACTCAGAGAACATTCTTTCTCCATGCAGAAGGTACGGAGATAATACAAAAGAGGCTTAATTTGAATGTATGATTTGAGTATCACCAGCCAGGAAATACTATCTATGGAACTTCGAACTTAATTTTCCGATCCATTTACAAAAAAGGACAAAATAGAAATATATGTTCAAATTAACTCTCGGATGTGCTTGCTTTTCCTGAGTTCATTTCAAAATCTCAAAAACTTACAAGTGAAAGATGAGTAATCCCACAAGAATTCTTAAAGCGGTCTCAAAAGAATTATTCTTTCTCTTCAGAAAATCACTTACAAAATATGAAACAGATGTGCTAGGAATACTGTATACAAAGAGAGAGTTTTACGCATGCAACATAGAAATTGTGTATGCAAAGTAAATTACGATAAAGCAGCTTTTGTGATTTTCTAACAATTTCTTCTTATCACTAAATAACTACATCCATAATTGTATATCTAAAGTTAAATCTTAGAGATAAAATGTCGATAAGAGTGCAAAGGGGAAAAGACATATTTACTCGCGGAAGGACTAGTGCTCGCGCGAATTAAACGCTGGGGACCGTGTAGGGAGTTGCTACACCAAAACAATCTAAATTCAGTAATATCTCTCCAGAACTACACGAGTTAGACAAGTGCTTTACATTAAGATATAATCAGGAACGAAGATAAAATTAAGGATATAATAGTATGTATGCCGAACTTACGTAGTTCTGTGGAGTCGTTTAAACAGCATCAAACAGAACACAAAAAGGTGAGCGAGAGGCAGATCTATAACTGAAGAATGGAATTCTGAAATGTGTTAAACACTAAAAGCAGAAGTGAATTGGGAAAATATGGCAATAAAAATGTTGCAGGGATTCTTTTATTAGTAATAAAAACTTATTTCTTTGAAGAATTCGATTAAATGAATTGTTGTAACGTAGCGTCTTGATGGAAATAGGAGGGCTTGAGGCAATAACAAGATAAATCACAGAAAGTCGTCCGCTATTCATAAAATTTAATACCTCTATTTTGATGAAAGTGTGCCTTATTTCGTTACTATATATGTCTTGTTCGTATTCTGTATACGAAGGAATTGGGACATAAGCAGGTTGAGTCACACAAATCAGAGATATTAAAATTCAAGGACGGTGGGAGTCTTTCTGTGGTTGGTGTGGCTTATTTTGTTCTCATCTCAAGCTCTTCAAACGATCTCGTTTATACACATTTATTTACAATTATCTACAGAGAAGGAAATGAGGTGAAGTATACAGCATCCTTAAAACAGCCTAGTGACTTGCGTGTAACTCCTTTGCTTTACACACATCATGCGTACGCCAGCGACAATCAGTCTCTGATGTGTTTTTCAAGGAATATTATTCGGCTTCGCCATCCGCCTTACAACCTAGACTTATGCTATCCATCTAGCAAGCAGAAAACTCACCTCTAGCGTCGCAGATACCAAGGGTCCTTTCTTCCCGAGGTATTCAACGGTTAGCACTTAGCGACTGCCTTTACGACATGATCCCATGCTGATCGGATTTACGGTTGCAGTTTCTGCCTGGGTGAGAATTTGCTTATTACAAGACTGACAGAACCGTTGAGACGTTGCAACACAAGAATCCCTCAAACTATTTAATCACATTTGTCTCAATAAATAGCAACTACTAATTTTAGTGTCAAGACGTCAATGAAATATACAGACGACAGTACATGTTAAAAACTTTTAGGGCACGTAGAAGAATAAAAAATGATCACGTTTTGCTAAGAAACATGTAGTGGGATATTTCATAAAACGAAGTTAAACGTGTTATGTGCCCCTGACAGTTAGGCAACTGCACACGCACAGGTGCCCGGTAGGTCACGTTCTGCCGCGGTTGCGAGTAAAAATATTTCATGTTCCTGCCGAATACATGTACATGCCAAATTTCCCAACAAACAGATGTAAAAGGAATGCGTGTAACTTGGATACATGATATTTTCGACATGTTTATAGTCAAATAGTGATCAAGTACGATTCCTATATACGCCCTAGAGATTTGTAACATTTACTCTGAGACACCCTTATAAGGAGATTGAACAACTGAATGAAGATTAACTTTTGAATCACACAGTAGTAGTAATATAGCGAGTTATGTTTCACCCTAGAGTGTGTCTCGCATTCCAGCATCCATTGCTCTGTATCGCTATAGTCTTCATTTTTCAATCCTTTCTTCACCATTGCCCACTACTCCTCCCCATGAAGTCCATGTCCTCCCCTTCTTCGGTGGGTATCTGGAATGTATTTCCACAATATTTTCGGCCAACGTTCTTCATTCCTTCTTGGTGAATGCCCATACAATATTAATCTTTTTACTTCCATGGTGTCAATTATATTCAAACTTACTTCCGCTTTACGTTTAATAACATTTTTTAAAATTCTTTCCATTAAAGTTAGTCGACAACTTCGGCGCCAGAAGTCCATTTCCATTACTGTCAATTTTTTCATTTTTTGTTCCCATACGAATACTTCAGATCCACAGACCTTGGCAATCACACAGTGTAAAATAAAACCATAGGTACGAAGATATACGAAGAGATGGTCCCCAAACGCTACTTTTCTGGAGCTCGATTAGCGAGGTCTATGTGGGTGGCTTTATGATTAAATATATAGTGATTCCGGACGCGTCAAGGGCTAAGGGTATTAGTCCCGTAAGTGTAGTGCATGTCTTGACCTGGGTTACGGTGGTGGTCTTTCCCCGTTGGATAATGAGATCCGGCGCCGACCTAAAGTCGGTTGCGGGTTTTCCCGCAACCAGGTATCTCACGGCCCCAACCGGGACAAACTCTACGGTCCCGAGCGGTCTACCGGCGTGTTGGATAGTGTAATACATGTAAGTGTGTGAATAAATAAAAGGTAAAGTTAGGACCAAAAAAGAAAGGAAAGATCGCGCGCGTTCCGTGGCCCGTTTGTTAGAGTACTGCTCCGGCATTCGTCCGGTATTTATCGGAGAAATCACGGAAAAACAACCGATCAGAGCAACCGGCCGCTCGACAGCTCCTGAATTCGATCTATCTAGCTAGCGTCGAAAATCCTGCCGCCGCCGTGGGGAGTGGGAACCTAGGACCTCCCGGTGAGAGGCACTGGGCTCCGTTTGGGCCGGTGGCTGGGCGCGGGCGCGGGCGCGGGCGCGTGCGGCGGACGCGCGGCGCCCCGAGGCGCGAGGGCTCCCGGTGAGAGGCGCCGCGCGCAGCGTCCGGCCGGAAGGGGGCGGGCCGGGGCGCCGCGCTCGCGGGGGCGGCGACGCGAGGGCGGGAAGTGCGTGAGGGGCGCCCCGGGGGAGAAAGTGCGCGGCGCCAGCGCCCCACCCCCAGACCGCACCTGACGTCACGTCCGGCGCTAACGAGCGGTTCCCCCTGCGCGTGACGCAACGTTTAGAAGATTCGGGAGGTCGAACCTCCGCACCCCGGGGGTCAACGGACGCCGGCGAAGGACTCGCCGCCGCCGCCGCCGCCGCCGCCGCCGTATGGTCAACCGCAACACTCTCGCGACGCCTCGCCTCTCGCGGGACAGGTGCGCGCCGGAAGGACTCGCGGGATAATAGCATTTCTCAAAAACGCTTCTAACTCACTGCACGTATCACCAAATTCTCTTGCACCGCACTCGAATGCTACTTGACAGACTTTCAGTCAACACTAACATCATTCGAAAAAAGGGTCTGCCATTTCAAACCTGGTTCCAGGAGGGGGGACAATGCACGTGACAAAATTGGGACACGAAATGCAGTTCACAAAAAATAAGTGGGGCGCAGTCGTGTGTGACGGGAAGCGGAAGTACTCGGTGTCTGTAACACGGTGTACCTCGTGACCGTAGGAAAGATAAAAATTATTTGGGCTCTTCCGGCGCGAAACCGCGAGGCCGCCGTGCCGGGACCCACGTAATACAGAACTGGAAAAAACAAGTGGAGAACGCCACCTTCCGAAGGCGCTATCTAGGTGCTGGAAGCCGAACCAGGAGGCAGAACGCTGCCAGCGCTGTCTGACGGTGGTAAAGTAAGTGCAAGAAGGTTGCTTGGCCTCCTGATAGAGGGGACGTGGGTGTAGGCATTCACGTCGGTACAAGTACAAGAGATTGTAACATCATTTAATGTCAGTACTGTAAGATTGGGAAAGATTGGGAAATTATTGTCGGTAATGAGAACTTCATGATGACGAATCACATGAAGATGGCAAATCGACTGAGTGTAAGTAAATACTCCGACTCACAGCAACCCGCTATTTTGCTGTAAAATTCCCTATGACGATTCCAGAATACTGAAACCATATATGCCATATACCGTTATATAAAAGACCTTGTACATATCATGTTTCATGTAGATTCTAGAGGATTACACCACTAAGACTTCCATCTTTGTAGCACATCTCTATATTTTAGAATACCAATCCACAGAGTTGACGTAGACCTGTGATGTCATATCAACTAGAATTCAGAAAAGAGCACGTTACGGTATCGTGACATGTCAGTACGACATTTCCACATTTATAATACTAAGAAAGAACACAATTGAAAATCATTTAATTGTATTATTTTTTCTTCTAGTGAATAGGCCCAATTGGGACTACGCAAAGTACTCACATGAGTTTCTTAGCCTTTCTTTGTGTCCATATTCCTTTCATCTTTTGGCTGTGCACCTTTTTTCTCTCTTTGATCCAAGCTTTTCCTGTTCTACACTTTGGTATTTGCAAATCAATCCGCAATGACTGCACTTTACATCTAAATGTGTTCCTATTTTCAATGTCTTCTTCTGTGATCCCTAGAATAATTGAAGATCCTTTTTAATTTCGTTGATTCATTATATAGTGTCAGTTGCTGCTTTAAGTCTGTTCTCATAAAATTCAATTATTTGTTTTGTAAGATGTTCAGGATTCATTCTTTTGACGTGTCCATAAAAATTTAGTCACAAGTTTTCTTATATCACTCCGAATATCCGTAAATCGTCTGATTTCTTTTTTGCTTTTGAGTTTGTACTACTCGTCTGTGAATTTTGGACCAAAAATTTTCCTAATGATTTTGCATTCTTTTTTTTCATATTGTCTACGACCTTTTCCTGTTCAAAATTAGTGTTTCTGAGACATTTAGACATTCTGGTTTTATCACTGTGTTATAGTGTCTCAGTTTCGTGTCCTTTGACATACACTGTTTGTTGTAGATATTTTGGGCGAGACGATACGCTGTTTCCATTTTTTACATGGAGATTCATTGGCCAATAGTTTCAATACCATTTTCCTGAATTATTTCCCCCAGATATTTAAATTGTTGACTCTCTTAATTTTGCCATATTTTGTTTCTATGAAGTTAGGTGTGTCTTTGTTACAAGTAATAAATTCAGTTTTTTAATTGTTAGATATCTGAAGACCAACTCTCTCTGCCAGTTCTTAAAGGAGTTCAATTCGTTTTTGTGCTGTTTGAATATCACGTGTCAGGATTGCCAAATCGTCTGCATATGCTAAACAGTCCACCGGTATTTTTCGTCTCCCTAATGTGATTGGTTGTGTAATTTCCAGGATTATTTTTTGCTTACGCCATTCTGTTAGTACTTTCTCAAGAATACAATTATGTAGCAGAGGTGAGAGTTCGTAGCCTTGCCTTACCCCTGTTTTGATTTGAAAGGGGTTAGAAATACATCCCATAAATTTAACTTTGGCCTATGTGCTTGTCAGGGTTTCTTTTATCAGTGCAAGATTTTTCAATTCTAGTCTTTATTCCCTTAATATTTGGAATAATGATTCCCGATCAACCGAATCATGTGCTTTTCTGAAATCAACAAATGTAGATTTATGTTACCTATTCGCTGATGCCTCAGGATAAATTTCATATTTAAGATTTGTTCTGGACATGATCGACCTGGTCTGAAACCTACCTGGCATTCTCCAATTTTTGGTTTTAATTGTTGTTGTGCTCTGTCAAGAAGACATAGGGAAAAAATCTTGTAGGAAACTGATAATAATGAAATTTTAAATGTATAATAATAATAATAATAATAATAATAATAATAATAATTATTATTATTATTATTAGATAAAAATCCAACAATACAAAACCATTTACCATGGAAGTAAATGGATCACAGTGAGGTCAATTTTGAAGAAAAATTCCGTAAGAATCGACAATCTGAAACGATTCGTCGTCTGAAATGAGACAAACATCACAGATTTCATAGATCGTCGCATATGAAACATGAACAGTTTTTATAAATTTAACAAGTTGCTTGATGTAACACCAAATCTTTCGAAGATAACAACTCAGAGCACAATTAGCCGTGTTCTTCACGATGCTCATTGAACTAGCGGGAACCGAAACCGAAATTTTCCTCTCTTCGTGTTATTAATCAACAATTACTCCGATTTTTAAAAAAATGCACCGCATCATTTAAAGATTTACAATTGAATGAAGTCATGCAAAAAGTATCCAAAGTTACAAGAATCAATGTGGTTGAAAAATGACTTGGAAAGTTGGGACAAATCCCAAAACTTCGAGCAGTAGATATGTGTGAACTGTGGCTGAGGATAAATCAGGAAACATACACTATATGGAAAATATAAACCTTCCAAACCATTGTTTCATGTTGTTCTGTATTAAGTCTCGAAGACTAATGAAATGAGGGAGATTTACACATTCTGAAACAATACAATCCCTATTTACTATGAACATAGAGTTTAACATGTATCTGAAAATGATTTATATTTATCAATATAAATCATAAAATCCTAATTATAATTATAATTAGGAGGCGGATTTTGATGAAATGTCATCTTTTTTTCTTTTAACTTTACAACAATGCCGTTAAGTTTAGAAATTCATTTTATGTTATGACAAAAGAAAATGACCCATTTTTATACGTCATTTGTTAGCATTTATTATCGATTTTGGCTACTAAGTCATTTTTACTGCATTTACCCTGATTTGATCGATTTTAATGTCATTTTAATGGTTAACTGCATGTATCTTCTCTCCACCCGCAACATTCGTAATCACATTTGGTACAGCACTAACATACCTTAAGACGGGTTTTACGACCGATATTCAAGATCATATTGTTGAGGTGATTCCTACTTTCCTTCCGTAGTATAGGAAGGAAAAATAAAAATAGCTCTAAATCGCACCTATATATCCTCCAGAAAAAGTAAAAAATATTGAATAACGTTGACTAGAAAGATGTAATTAAATTGTTGGAAGGAAAAAATGTCCAGTTTCATTTGCAAACTGCAATCTCACTTAGTACTCCTTGGCTAGAGCACATCTGGCAGTTGTTCATGGAGAAATAGTCAGTCTGATATAAGAGATAACATATTTTTCGAGCAGGATTTCATCTTTGCAATTCGAATGAATCCTTCAACATTCACGATCTTATCGTCAATTTTCGAAAGTTCCCCATTTAACTGACACAAACCACGAAAACACACATTCCATCGTCGGAAACTCTCCCCATCTGCACACATGACCGGGACGAACCCATCCCTAATAAGGCCCGACCATCTGGATTTGCACTGGAAGACAACACCAGCGTCCTAAAATGCTCGAGCACCCGACCTCACTCAAGCGCCAAACGAGGTCTCCCCGCGTCAATGGCCAAACAACGCGATCCAGTTAGCCAAACGCGCCTGCGCCGGGACTGGAGCAAGGCCGAGCGGCCGCGGGAGCGCGCGCAAACACGCAGCTCGGCCACCGCGCCGCGCCGCGACGCGCGTATTGGAGATGCGCTCGATTGATTGATTGATTTTTTCGTGTTTCTGGGCGCGTCAACTGCTCTGTTCATTAGCCCCGTTAGTGTAGTGCATGTTCTTTCTTGGGAGATGGCGGTGACCTTCCCCCGCTGGACGGCGAGATCCGGCGCCGACCTACCGTCGGCTAGTGGAGTTTCCCCCTAACCAGGACTCTCCCACCAGCGGGGCACCGCCCCACTCGGGACAAGCTCTAAGCTCCCGACCGGTCTCTCGGAATATGTGGTAGTGTAGTGCATGTTAGTGTAAGTGTGTGTGTGTGTGTGTGTGTGTGTGTGTGTGTGAGGAGAGGATAGGACAAGGAAGAGGAAGGACAGATCGCGCGCGGTCCGTGGCCCGTTTGTTAGGGTACTGCTCCGGCATTCGCGTGGTGTTGATCGGAGAAACCACGGAAAACTACCGATCAGAGCAGCCGGCCGCTAGAATTCTCCTCCAGACAGCGACTGAATTCGACCTAGCTGAAAAGCTAGTGTCGAAAATCCTGCCGGCGTCAGGACTCGAACCTAGGACCTCCCGGTCAGAGATGCGCTCGAGCGGACGCGCCGCAGAGAAGGCGCGCGCGCCCAGACGCCGCAAGCGGACGCACGCCTGCGATTCGATTCCGATTCGTTCAGGAATGACGTGCTCTTTAAACGCGTTGAGGATGAAGAGGGCCAAGTATTCGGACTCCAGCGGCGGGTGAGGAGGCCCACGCTTTGATGCCCTCCCGTTTCCTGAGCAGGAGACAGCGGAGTTTTGCCATTACCTTTCTTTGGATGGATAATGGAAGATGTGATCATGAGAGAAGAATAATGATAGATCACAGGTTATGGATACAATGATGGGTCATATTGGGTATTTGAAGGCGTGAAGAACCAACTAGTCCTACGTCACAACCACATAATAAAAACACCTAGAATTCGAGCGGAAGTTGTTCCCTTAGCCTTCTGCTTCTCGTAGTTGGAACTGCAAGTTCCTGTATCACTGAGGCGGGGTCTGTCAAGATGCACGATACAGTATTCAACGAAATATCTCATTCCATGCTCTATTCGTTGCAGAGTGAATCACTCTCTAAGAATTAAATACCAACTGTTAGGATACCGGAATACATCAGTTTATTGAAGAAATTATTAGACAATGTAAAGGTTTATTTTTTGGTTATCAAACACCATTTCTAGATTTACATTTTGTTTTAGATCTTAGGGTGTGATTAGAGGCGTTGTCATTGGCAAATATGTTTTTTATAGAAATATTCGCTTTCGATGACTTTGCCATCTTTTGTTTTCACACCCAGTGCGAATAATAAGTACAATAATTGCGATAAGCATAAAAATGTTGACAAGGAATTCTAGTAAAAAAGGTGTTTTATGTGGCGAATCGGCCATCAATGTCATGAAACCATGATTCGTTCATAGCGCACAATCTCTACCGCCAGCTAGCTTAGATTAACTCCGCATGTCGCAAGGTGTCTGTCAGGACAACAGTAATGCTCTTTTTCTCGGGGTGGCGCCGGGTCGGAAGCTCCCGAAGTGCGTTTTTTGCGAGGGCGGCCGCGGGGGGGGGGGGGGGCAGTTCCGGGCGAGCGGCGCGGCGCGGCCCGGAGGTGCTGCTTCTTGTGGGCGTGTCGCTAGACTGCCCGCCCGCGGCCCGCACAGCGCTTCTTGCTCCGCGCGCAGCGGCGCCCAGAAGCCACCGGCCTCGTTACCAACGCGACGCCACCGGCCGCTGCCTTCGCCCCGATCCCACCAGCGATCCGCACCACCGCCCTTCCCGCCTCCCCTCCTGCTGCGGCGTCCTGTTACTCGCCTCCGGAAGGCCAATGGACGAGCCCTCGGCCTTCCGATATCTATCGGGGCGCATTATTTCAACTAAGATATATTTGCTACAGCTAAGATAGTACACAATACAGCTAAGATAGTACTAATTAACAATTTCGGCTAAGATAGAATACTATTTCACAATATACGTATTCCTCCCGATACACCTGGTTTCTTCCTTTTTAACCTAAAGCACTTGGTCTCAAGCTCGTTGGGTGCTCCTCACGCCTACCTAGTCTTTCGTCGCCAGTGATGTATGTTGGCCGGAAGATATATGCTGACTACGTTAAATACTCAGTATGAAATTGAATGAAAAGTATTCCTAGGGCATCTAATCACTAAAAAGGAAGATACAATGTTTTCCACATTGTTTATTTATTCATGTATTTATATATTTCTTGTCAAGTTGCTTTCGATGGATTGGTTGAATTACCTCTCACCAATGCATCAATATTCATGAACAAACCTTTACAAGAACATTACGATGTTACATGGTCGATCCGATGTTAAACGAGACCTGAGGGCTTCGCTGTTTAAGTATACGATTACTAAGAGTTCTAAGTTTTTTATTTTATTTTCAAACATTACAGCTATTGAGCATTGCTGAATCGTCCTGAAAGCTAAGAACCCTATTGAACCACTGGACGAGGGAAGTATCCGTCGTTACAAGTGCGTTCTAGCGTGACAAAGTTTCTCAAGTTGATCACTGCTGCTAAATGGGAACTGTGAACTATCCTTCTACTCTTGCATTCTTCACAGAAACGAGGAGGATATAAAAACTAATTTTGGACTGGGGGACAAAAATCATTGCCAGTTTCGAGAAATAGTTTCCGTAATGTTTTATCCAGGTATTCGTATAACTCTTATTCACAATCAGACTTGAAATGAGTTACAGTAAACAATGTGGAATGTGCACCACACAATTATATACACCAACGCAGTTGCGATTAACAAGAAAGACAACGTAAACACCCAGCATCATGTCACTAATCTGCACAACTGCATCCTCTGTGCAAAAAAAAAACGGACAATGCACTCTAAATTACCGAAGAGCATTACAAATAAATTAAGAGTAATTTACTCGACGTCTGACTAAAACGCGCCGAGGCGTCCGCCAACTGGCGGTGTGTCGCCGCGCGCTTGTAGGAACTTCATGTTTCGCGAGCAAAGACATCGTTCAGGCTCGCGGCGGCGAGCGGCTGCGCGCGACAGAGATATGAAGGCGCACGCGCGCGCGCTCATTTTTCACGGCGGCGTCAACATTCCAATAACACGGCAGCGCCCGATATAGGCCTCGCAGCAGCGGCGCGCCGCCAGGTGGCCCAATGGGCCGGCGGCCAGCGCCCCAAGCGGAGGCGCGGCGACGCGTCGCCTTCGCGAGCCGCGCGTTCCTCCCGGAAATAGCCAGCGCTAGGGGGCGCACTTTTATGAAACGTCATTTTTTTTCCTATTCATTTTAGAACAATACCTTTTAGTAAAGACATCCATTTCATGCCATGACAAAAGGAAATAATCCATTTATATATGACTTTTTGATTTTGCATTTTTTGGCGATTGCGATCACGTCATTTTTTACATTTTCCCGTCATTTTTAAAGCACTTTTCATTGATTTTATCGATTTCAATATCATTTTAATACTACTTTCCTTAAATGATATTTAAGAGATGCAACAAAAGATTCTCCACAG
This sequence comes from Teleogryllus occipitalis, assembly GCA_011170035.1. Taxonomy (NCBI): domain Eukaryota; kingdom Metazoa; phylum Arthropoda; class Insecta; order Orthoptera; family Gryllidae; genus Teleogryllus; species Teleogryllus occipitalis. The sequence goes on along the minus strand of BLKR01001177.1, from coordinate 120,043 downwards.
AATTCCTGAATGGTCTATTTGATTTCTTCGCTCAGAAATTGTAATGCCAGCCGTTGTGAGTATTTGATCTAAGGTTCCTGTGATGCCTATCATCGCCATTGTCGTTTCGGCCGAGTTCGGGATAACTGGATAACTAAAGACAGATTTTCTGGTAAAGAACAGTCCAAACCAAAAGTTTGCAAGCTAAATTCACTTGATAGAAAGGAAGAGGCCTCGATTACAGCAGTAACATATCCAACAGTCTGAATTGTTCATCTCAACTGGTTTTAAGATTTTTTACGTCATTTTTCTTTACTTTAAGGGCATTTTAAAAACGTTGTAAGAAAATTTTATTGATCTTTTTGGCCATGTTTAAGGTTATTAAAATCCTCCCCCTAGTCATCACCATCTTTAGTGACAGGTCAGAATCCCGTCCAAGACCCCAAGGTTCGCGCGCACAGCACAGGGGGCGAAAAGAAATGGACTTTTCTTGCAGGGGGTTGAGCACCGAGCAGTAATGACGTGAAATGGTTGAATTTATGAAAAAAGAGGCAGGAGAAGGAATTTTATGATATTGAAAGAATGTTTGTAGAAGGGGATTATTATCGTGACTAGCACTTTTATTGTAATTTATCAAGGGAGGTAACAGTGGAATCTAAGAAAAAACGAGGCTCTTCATCACAGAAAGGAAATTATGTTTCGCCGGAAAATCATCCCCGGAGAAAAAAAAAGTCAGTTTCAACAGAGAAGTCTGGATGCTTTTCTTTCAAAGTGGAGTTGCTCCCTACAACGGGCAGTCAACTGCTTGCGAAAGAGGAAAGGGAAAAGAGCAAGAGGGTGAGATGTATACACTAGTTAGGGAATATTTAAAGATTCGAAAACATCTGGAATCCATCCAAGTTACATGTTGTCCAAGGAGCTTCCAAGTCAAGATTTCCTTCACGTCAGCTGTCTGTCGGGAAACAGCAAAACAGACACCGCGGTGCGCGTCCAGTGGAACGCCTCTAAAGAGAGACGAGACAGACGACGGCTGCAAGTACCCAGAGGTAAGAAGCGCTGTCACGCACGTGCCCAACCGAATGGCTGGCAATTTTGACACTTTGAAGAGCCATTAACTACAGGAATTCGAACCTAGCTTCTTATCCCAAGAAATGAACGAAAACTTCCTCCTCCTCACTGAACAAGTAATGGAAGTGATCTTAGAAGCTACAAGAGATTAAATTCTACAAAATTAGGGCATTGCACAAGTAGGCATCACATTTAATATTCAGTGTGTCACAATCAAAGACGTACCGTTCTTATAAAAAGAGAATAAACAAAACTTATCGGAAAGGGAAGAGAGAGTAAAAGAAAGAGAAAGATATCAAAAAGTGTTAAAGAAAATTAAATTAATTAGATGGAGAGGAGCAGTTAAAGAAAATAGGAAGACGACCATACGAAAGAGAACGATATATAGATGAAAAACGAGAACGAGGCAGATACACGACAGCGAGAGAGAGCAGGAGGTTGGAACGTTAAGGAAGAAGAGCAAGATATCAAAATAAAACGGGAAAAATCTTGGAGAAAGAGCAGCAATAGATACAAGAACGACCTGGGAAAGGCCGACGACCATCTGGCATTGTATCCCGTGTGGCCGTCCTCAGCATATTGTCTCCGCGGTGGCCGCTGAGGCGGCAGGTCCGCGAAAATCGCGGATCCGCGGAACTCATTGCTCAGCGTAGCGCAAAGCCGCAACCGTTGGTCGCCGTCGTCGTCGTCGAGGCCCCGCGCCGGACCGTCCGCGCCCGCGGCTCCCAGGGCGACGGGCTGCATCACGGCTTCCGCCTTCCTCCAACGGCCCCACAGCTCTTTCCAAGGCAGCCGCACACCCGCGTACTCCGGCCGGGACAGGCGGCTCAGCACTGACACTGCAGTGCCTCTGACCGGGAAGTCCTAGGCTTCCACTCCGGACGGTGGCAGGATTTTCGACACTAGGTAGACAACGAAGTCGAATTCAGCCGCTGTCTAGAGGAGACTCCTAGCGGCTGGCTGCTGTGATCGATAGTTGTACGTGGTTTCTCCAAACAACACCAGGCGAATGCTTGAGAAGTGCCCTAACAAACGGACTGCGTGCGATCTTTCCTTCCCTTTCCTGCTCCTATCCTCACCTCTTACGCACACTATCACTTACATTTACTATACTACCAAACATGCCGGGAGACTGGCCGGGAGTTTAGGGCATGTCCCGGCTGAGTGGGTGCCCCGCTGGATACCTGGTTGAGGAAAATCCCGCTAGCCGACAGGTAGGTCGGCGCCGAGTCTTACCATCCAGCGAGGTAAGATCACAAACACCACTAAGGAAAAACATACACTCACGGGACTAAAGACCTTAGCAGTTGGCGCGCCTGGATTGAGAATCATTCAATGAATCAACCCGCCTACTCCTAGTGTTGCCAGACTGAAGGGGGTTGCAAAAATGGGGAGGGGGATTAGCCCCTCCGGGCTTTACGGATGGGGAAGGAAGGATCGCACGCCAAACGTTGCTGGTTTTTAAGGCAGTCTCCACCGGCAAATGATCGGAGGCACCCTCGGTCATAACAGACTTATCCTATTTGCTTGCCTCTAATATGCTTATTGAGGCACTGGAAGTTTCAACACAGCTAGTTACGACTCCCAATCAAAAATCCGACAACCACAAGACTTGAACCTCAAAAATTCCGGTCTTCAGATGGAAATTCGCAACTGCATACGTGAATGAATTCATCAGATAATAATAATAATAATAATAATAATAATAATAATAATAATAATAATAATAATAATAATAATAATAATAAATTGTCTTTATTTGTGGCGAGGCTCAGATGGTCATTTCTCAATTTCGCACGAAGTACTTTTACATGTAGCTGATTTGTTTTCAGATGCAATGATCAATAATGGAGAAAGTGATTTAAAAACTTATACCTCAAGTTAATTTTTCAACGATGAAACCTCAAGTTAATTTTTCTCATCTGACATATCAGTGTGAATTGTCAAAAATGATCTTTCTATGGAGCATTAATTAAACCGTTTATAAATCATACAATTTAACCATCACGGTTATGCTACAAAGGGATTTGTTTTGTTTCACAAACAATTCTAAAAACTCAAGGATGTAGCAATGACGTAAATAAAATATGCTATAAATAGTATTCTTAAATATAATACGGGAAAGCATATATGTCACTTACATGAACAAAAAATACATGTATATATTTTTTGAACGAACATGTGTAGCACCTGCGTCACTCTTCGGGATATATTTTCATTTCACAACGGTCTTATTTCTTACAAATAATTACGATTTTCAAACCATCTCTATCAGGTTCCGAACTCGATATGGATTGATAAATCTAAAACGAAATTAAGACGACGAAAAAAACTAGTAAACTGAATCGATTAAAAGAAATCTTGGAAAACGAAAGCAGTAGTCAATGAACAATAAACTGAGATACACATAGTAAAGGTATCTTTTCGGTTCGGTATTTTGCAGACAGTTCGCTTGATAACTGTCGGCAAAGTGTTGCCAGTGAGTTCGCAACTCATTCCCCTGTTGAAGTCTCCACGACTCCATCAGTCACCCGATGAAGTCTCCATGATTGAATTAGATTCTGCAACTTAACTTAAATACTTTTTTGACTACAAATAACTCTTCTGTATCAGAAACACCAAAACATTACCATATTAATAGCACTAATATTTAGAGTATATAAAGTTTGTCGATAATTATTTGGATATTTTGTATGAGTACATCGCAGATTTCGAATGATATAAAAACATGTTTCATTTAATTTAACACTTCATCCTTCAAGTATTCTTATTGACACGATTTTTAAACGTATTACAGCCAGCAAAAGACTCCCCAAAAAGTGAAAATGCATGAAAAAATTGGAGTAAGAATGTGGCATACAATGAGTACGTCGTGCGAGAGAAACTGAGATCCTAGTGCGGTATGGGGGCGGGCGGACGTCCTGGAACAAATTTCTCCCGAAAGCCCGTCCCCGCCGGCGACATGGGCGCGACGAGGGCCGGTGGCACGAGTGTACCGAAAGCGGGCCCGCTGCTGTCACAAGACGCGGAGCCGTCAGATCGGATCTTCGGCTTGGAGCGCGGCCGCCACCGGCCACTAACGCGGATGGAGCGCCTCGCCGCGCAGACGCCGCAAGCAGCAGGTCAGGACTCGACGGCAACGGTTTTTTTTTTTTTTTTTTTTTTTCGTGTTTCCGGGCGCGTCAACTGCTTTGGTCATTAGTCCCGTTAGTGTAGTGTATGTTTTTTCTCGGGAGATGGCGGTGATCTTCCCCCGCTGGATGACGAGATCCGGCACCGACCTACCGTCGACTAGTGGGGTTTCCCCCAAACCAGGACTCTCCCACCAGCGGCGCACCGCCCCAGCCGGGACAATCTCTAAGCTCCCGACCGGTCTCCCGGAATATGTGGTAGTGTAGTGGATGTTAGTGTGTGTAAGGGGGAGAGGATAGGGCAAGGAAGAGGAAGGACAGATCGCGCGCGGTCTGTGGCCCGTTTGGTAGGGTACTGCTCCGGCATTCGACGGCAACGGCTCTGCGCGGATTAGGACATCCCATGTCCGCGCCATGTCCACCAAGAGGAGACAGCATTGGCAAACGAATTGACGCTTCCATTTCGGTATCGACTGGGACAGCTCAACGGCAACTTTTGGCCGCGAGGTCGTAACGTTCTAGTCCCGATGGTAGTGGATTTTCGACACTAAGTACGTACTTGGATCGAATAAAACCACGATCTGGAGGAGAATTCTAGCGGTCGACTGCTCTGATAGGTAGTGTTCTGTGATTTCTATTATCAAAACCGGGAGAGTAGTACTCTACCAAACGGGACGGAAGTTCACTACTTGTTCGTTTCCTACTGATTTTTGTTACTCGTTTACTACTTGTAGTCTTCGAGTGTATACTTACGTATTTGTTTGCGGGAAATTCGCAGTTAACACACACCGCTCGAGTTTCGAACGTTTCCTATGAGTTCAGACTCTTACAACACAAGCCGTGTATTTAGCAATATATTTAGAAATTTTCGTTCTGTATCTTACGACAATTTACTGGCCGGGATAATGTTTAGAGACAAAAGAAAATTTTGTAAATATATTTTATGTTAGAGCTCCTGATTAGAAATGCACGAAAGGCTACCATTCAGATTGTATCATTAACACATTAATATTGATCACTTTACAGTTGCATCAACAACGCTCATATTTTTAGCGCCCAATTCAAATGCCATTAGGTTTGTGTTTTCTCAACAAGAGCAGTTTTGCAATGTTGATACAAGCCAACTCAAAGAGTAAATCCGGTAAAATACTCTATATTCCCAAGTCACAGAGCAAAATACTCAAGAGGGAGCACCATGTTCAGTAATTTTTTCACGACCTTTAAAACAGCATGCTATTGGAAGAGCACGATTCCGAAGCATTACACATGGGTGAAATCAGGTTAATGGCTCTCACGGGCGACTCCAATGCCCGTCTGGCTTCCGACACGACACGCTCTGACGCGCGGGGCTTCATTTTCGATGCAACGAGGGCGTGGAGAAATGCGGTAATGGTATAATTGGGAAAACAAATGCGATGTACACAATGCGGAAAACACGAAGGGGCACGTTGCGCGCGCTCGCCGGCGATCGGGGCAGGCGGCTGCGGCGGCGCGCCCGGGCCCCGCTGGCACGCGGCCAGGGCGGTCGCGCACCTCGAGGGACTCCAAGAGCGGCGCAGGCGCACCAAACGCGCGCTCGATGATATCTCCGTCAGGTTGGACGGGCACTGGAAGTGTAATTAGTTCCCTTCGAAGGAAATCCTAATAAATAAATCGTCTTCTGACGTTTCCTCGAAACGCCCGGCCTAACCCGACAGTCTCGACTGATCTGCCGTTCAATTGAAGTTTACATAAATGTCGTTCGTAAATAACCAAGAATGGATAAGGTTTTTCTTGTACCTATTTAAAACATTCACAATTATCATATTGAAAAATTTATAACAGAAAACATTGTAAAATTCTTGGGTTATTGAATTTACTGATTAAATTAATATAATTATGGTAATCATTAATACCCAGTAGTCATACTATAGCGTCCCCCAAAGCCACAACTTTTTAGCCACAAACTACAACAAGTCAACACTAGTTAAAGGAGTGCTGGAATTAAACCTTAAATAAATTCATTATTTCTATTAATATTCACATAAAAAATCTGCACCAACAGGTCATAGCAGTGTCGATTACCATCTCGTATTTTCAATGATGTTTGTTTGTTACCCTAATTTTCGTATTCAGTCACTTCGCGTCACCGCTTACTTGATGTGTTTATTTATTAATTTATTTATTTTAACGTCTTACACAGGCTGAGATGGCTCAGAGCATGAACTGATGTCACTGCAGGGCCTGTGACTGGGAGGTCCTAGGGTTCGACTCCCGACGGTGGCAGAACTTGCGAAACTAGCCAGATAGCTAGTTCGAATTCAGCCGCGGTCTGGAGAAGAATTCTAACGGCGAGCTGCTCTGATGGGTAGTTTTCTGTGCTTTATCCAACCAGCACCCGGTGAATGCCGGAGCAGTACCCAAACAAACGGGCCACGGCCCGCGCGTTATTTCCTTCCTCTTCCTTGTCCTATCTTCATCCCTTACACACACTTATATGCACTAAACTATCACACATTTTGGGAGACCAGTCGGCTTAGAGCTTGTCCCAGCTGGGGGGGGTGCCCCATTGCGGGGGGGGGAGATACCTGTTTGGGAAAAAGACTTCGCAAGCCGACGTACAGACCGGCGCCGTATCTCACCATCTAGCAGGGGAAGATCACAGCCACGTTGCGTGATGAACACATACACTTCACTTACGAGATTACTGACCATAGCAGTCGACACACCCAAAAACACGAAGTAATAAATCAAGAGCATCTTAGAATTATAGCATGTCATACAAATTTGTTTTTCCTAAACTGAACTTCCTAGAAGCTGTTAAATTACAAGCCACCTGGAAATGTATTTTACGGAACATCCGATGCCGCCGATCATCGGATGCGACTTAACGGATGAGCGAGGAGCGGAAGGGCACGGCGTCGTCCGTGGGCAGTGGGCACACCCACGGCGACGGCGACCGTCCGCGTTACTAGTGCGGAACAGGGGTAAGCACGCAACTCCACTCATTGGAAACCAGCCCGCGGCATCGCCGATTAGTAACTTCCATCCTCTCTTTAATTCATATATCTAAGCCATGTATTCTATTTGTACTTATATATTATTTTTGCATTTATGCAACACGTTGAAAAGGGTTACAAGCAAAAATGGCTAGCTGCTGGTCCAACACGGATGACGAAAAGCTGATGTGGAATTGACAAATACAGTTCTTCATACATCGATAACAAATCTTTAGAAACATTGTTGCAAAATTTTCCTCATGGAAGCTCTCAAATCACAAGCCATCATTTACAGCTCACTAATTGTATATGTACGTTAAGAGAATTTATAACTTACATGAAACTTGTTTAAAATTAAATAAAATTATATATATATATATATATATATATATATATATATATATCAAAAACACACCGGCTGAGGTAGCTCAGGGCATCAGCTGTTACCTCTGCAGCGCCACTGACCGGGAAGTACTGGGGTTTCTGGGGTTCGAGTCCCAACGGTGGCGGATTTCGACTATATATCCAGGTCGAATTCTGCCGCTATCTGGTGGATACTTCTAACGGCCGGTTGCTCTGATCGGTAGTTTCCAGTGTTTTTTTGAATCAATACCACGCGAATACCGGAGCAGTACCTTAAAACACGGGACATGAACCGCAGATTATCCTCCCTTCCTCACCCTTATCCCTTTCTCTATCCCGTTTACACTTCTTTATACAAATACTACCTCGCATCAAACTCCGTAAAGACTTCTTTCCTTCTTTTCCAGAAAGCCTTTGGTCTCTTTCATTTCACACAAGCAGTATATAACTAATTATATCTGGAAAAATTTCCGCGGCGGTACATAACCTCAGACGTCCAACCTTTCATGAACTACAAATGAATCCTATAGCATATTACTCCTCAGAGATAAATCTTAATAACACAAGTTCTAAATTCTCAGCAATAATATGAAAGTGCCAACCGAAACCTTTTCATAATTGGATACAACGAAATCTTACATGAAGATTTGTGTAAACATGTATATTCAGGACGCACCGGGCAACGTTCTTTAAATCCACCACAACACAGCAATTCGACGCATTTGTGTACATATAGTTGTAAAATATGAAAAAATTTTACGCAAATATTAATTTCAAAGGTATAGACATAAATAAATAAACGACTTCCCTTAAGAGATTCTAAGATGTAAATAAAACACTTGGCCATAGCGAATGCTATTTATATTTGTGTAAACGCTGATCGTTAAGCTTCAGATGTAACTGTTTGCCCCAGCAGCACAGTGGGTGGAAACAACCAACGAGTACCACTACACAGTATATTGTGTATTTGGTTTAGGAAGCAACAAGTTAACCCGTCTAAACAATCTGGGAATTGACTTCTTTTTTACAATCATTAACCACTGCTAGTCATGCACGCCAAGAATCTTGAAGACATCGCACGAAAAAACAAACTCCGAAGAGAGAGACAACCAAGGAGAAGTGAACGTAACGCCTGGGAAAAGTTTCACGCTAGGTAAAGGAGAAAAAGCCCGTCTGAATTGAGGCTTTGGAATGCGAAAGAGATGTACTTTCTGGATAGAATTCCCTGCATCATGCACTACTAGCGAACGAATGGGATATTTGAAAGTGAGTAATTTTGCGTCGAAAGTCCTTCGTTTCCCCTCGTGGTATCAAAGAATATTACATAGCTCAAAAGATATAAGTAGTAACTTGATTATCTATATTTGTTCTATTCATATAAATCATAATTGAACTTGAGGCAATACTGAAGAACCTCTTGCTTTCTGTCTTTCTTACTTTAATTTGAAGATTTTCTTCCATTTTTAAACGTAAATTTAATTAATTGATTGAAATTTCCGAGCACTCAAACTGCTATAGTTATTAGTCCTGTAAGAGTTAATGTTTTATATCGGCAGGAGGTGTTGGTGGTAGTGTGGTGGATATTGAAAACCGGAGCCGACCCTACATGTAGATTGTAACGTATTGTAGGACTACAGTTAGCAACCGCCACAAAGGGCGGCGGCAGAGGATTAGACGCCAGGGGCCTGGCAGGATGTGACACGCCGAGGTATTCTGGGAAATCCTAAGAGCTAGGGAAAGGGATGCCCAAAGTACGGGACAGCGCATTTTTGCCGCGTGCCGCGTGTCAAATTCTTGGAATCCAGGGAAATGGATGTCCAAAAATGCCTGGCAAAGCGGTCCGTGTGGGCCGTGTGCAAAACCCAGTGACGTTTCAGGTCACGTGGGTGGGGGCTATATAAGAACAAACGCAGAGCGCGGGGGGGGGTTTGTTGAGCTGAGAGGGAACCCTCGTGCGAACGCACAAAAACTTGCGCCCAGGGCGGTGCGGAGCCGAGCTAGGCTCGTGCGGCAAACCATGTGTTGGGACGCCGTTGTGGACTATATCCACGGGTGACAAGAGGTCGCCGGAGCTGTCTGCTGTGTGCGGGAGGCTCGCTGAGGAGTGGCGCGGGCCACGAGTCAGTTATTCATTTTTAAGGATCGCTCCTGCGATCAGGAAAGTAAAGATCTACCAGAGCTGTAACTTAAAGTAGTACTGTACATATTGTGAATAAACCTGTACATATTTATCATTGAAGCTCGTGTCTGTGATTATTGTGTATTCCCACGACGTCACAGACGGGTAGACATAATTGGTGGCAGCGGTTATAAAGAAGCCCACGGGGGAGTACGTGCACCCACCAAATAGTATAATTGGTGGCAGCGGTTATAAAGAAGCCCACGGGGGAGTACGTGCACCCACCAAATAGTATAATTGGTGGCAGCGGTTATAAAGAAACCCACGGGGGAGTATGTGCACCCACCAAATAGTATAATTGGTGGCAGCGGTTATAAAGAAGCCCACGGGGGAGTACGTGCACCCACCAAATAGTATAATTGGTGGCAGCGGTTAAACGAATTCCACGGGGAATATCATTCACCAAATAGTATAATTGGTGAATGCGGTTATAAGAATTCCACGGGGAAGTGTTGCTCAATTGTGATAATAGCAGCAGTTAAAACATTCACGCCGGAACGGCACGGCATTGTTGCACCATACTCATACGTGGGCGCAATATTACGAACAGTGGGTGGGCCAGTGCGTGGGTGTGTCGACGGGCAGACATAATTACAACGCACGGGAGCAGAGAGGGTCCGCTCCTAGCCAGACGCCCACGTCTTCACGGCAACGCCGGAAGGAAGGAAGGAAGGAAGGAAGGACGGAGAAGGAAGGACGTCCCAAAGCCAACCGGCTTTGATAAAATCAAGAAGTCAGCAAGGATCTGGTGTAAGTATAGCTATCTGCATTGTAAGGTTCGGTTCAGGTTTCAGTTATGGCTTACTTACCGAGATTCGGGAAAGATTGTGTAGTGCACGTGGCACAGGAATTAGGACTCCAAATTACAGGTGGCGAAACTTTGGTAGTACTAAAAAATTGATAGAGGAGCATTCCGATTACGAGGAGGAATTTGTGAAAGGGATAGCTCAGGCGTATAAGGATGAACGCGAACGAGAAAAGAGTGAACGCGAATCAGAGAAGGAACGTGCATTTCAGTTAGAAAAACTGAGAATAGAACAGGGCCAACTGGCGGGTAGAGCTAGTCCGCAGTCCGAAGTAAATAGCAAAACGCACATTCGATTAAATCAAGTTATGAGCCGATTCAAAGGGGAGGACGACGACATAACAGCATTTTTAAGTGTTTTTGAGAGTCAGGCGGAACAATTAGAAATTCCAGAAGAAGAGTGGGTGGCAAATCTTATGGGACTGCTCCCACACCAAATCAATGCATCGCTAACTTTAGAAGGGCAAGGTAGTAGAACAGAATATGCCGATTTAAAGAATAGGTTATTAGAAATGTATCGATTCAATGCCGAGAAGTTTCGACAATTGTTCGCGAAACATGTAAAAGCCGCGAATACTACCCGGAACGTATACGCGAGAGAGCTGAAAAATTATTGCAAAGAATGGGTAGCAGGACTAGATATTCATACGTTCGAGGACTTAATGAATCTAATTGTAACCGATCAATTGAAGCGTCGTGTGCCTATTGATATTAAAGAGCATTTTATTGATGAGTGGGGGAATTTAAGATGCCGTTAGAACTAGCTCGTAAACTAGACAACTATGAAAACAATAGGGCAGGCTGGAAACGGTCTTCGTTCAAGCCTTATAGGAAATCGGAAGCCGTAGGGGAACAAGTTGCAAGCACGAGCAAGACGATGCCGATAGTACCGGAATTTCAGGGGAAATCGAGCGGTAAGAAAACCGATGTTAGGGCAGCATACGAGAAGCCAGACAAGCGGAAATGCTACGGGTGTGGTGCCACAGACCACATGGTCCGTGAATGCCCGCAGCGCCGCGTGGCCGAAAAAATGAATCATGTGGCAGACAAAACAGCTACGGAATTGTTTTCACCGTACGTGTTCTTTGGAAAAATTAATAAAATTCCCGGGAGATTTTTGCGCGACTGTGGTGCCAGTTTCGATCTTGTCCATGAGAAATTTATTAGCGACGAGAATTTAACGGGAGAAAGCGTGTGGATTTTGCAACCGCTTGATGCCTCACCACGAAATCTCCCGGTGGCAGAAGTCACTATTGAAGGGCCATTCGGGAAAGTAGTAACTAAAGCCGCAGTTGTGCCTCGGGAATGCGACAGCGGATATTACTTATTAAGTAATAGAACAGCTGCTCTGTTGGAAGAAGTAAAGGCAGGATTTATTGAGCCACAATTAGTTGCAGCCGTAACGACGCGGGCAAAAGCCGCTGAAACGTCGCGGGTGACTCAAGAGTCGGGGCCGGCTGACCGACACGCAGGCGAGTTTGACGCGGACGAGCAGGTAGAAAACCTTGAACAATTGAGGCAGCAGGGAGCCGTTAGTGAAAGGGACGCCAGTGCAAGTGTACTAACGCCCGAAGTGAATGAACTCATAAATGTTACCCAGACTGAGTTCGCAGCTTCACAACAAAGTGACCCGGAAATCAAAACACTATACGACACGAATAAGCACAACGTAGCAGATCGTAGCTCAAACTTTGAAGTTGAGGAAGACGAGCTGGATAAGTACGCTATTAACCTTGATAGTGTCGACTTCGATGCGGAAGCTATGCTCGAAGGAACAGAAGTCGAAGACGAGTTCCGCGACAAACTGCTCAAATTAATTGTAAAGTACAAGCATATATTTTCAGACAGACCAGGGTTGACGGATGTCGTCACCATGGACATTGAATTGACGGACGAGTCGAAAAAGATAAGAAGTGCGCCTTATCGAATGTCGCCGCGTCAATCAAAAATTTTGCAGGAAGAAATCGCGAAGATGTTACGGGATAACATAATCGAAATAGGCGACTCTGATTATGCTTCCCCTATGATTCTTGTAGAGGCGCCGGGACGAAAACCAAGACCGTGCGTAGATTATCGCAAGCTAAACCAAATTATAAAATCAGAATATTTTCCGTTGCCGAACATGGAGGAGAGGATAGAAGCAGTAGCGGCAGCTAAGATTATTACTACATTGGATTTAGCAAAATTTTATCATCAGATACCGCTCACTCCGAGAGCGCAAAGATATGCGGCTTTCTGTACAAGCTTTGGCACGTATAGGCCATTAAGATTGCCCTTCGGGCTAAAAAATGCACCTTTTCAGTGTAGTAGGATGATGGCAGCTTTATTAGCAGGATGTGCAGAATTTGCAGTCCCATACTTGGATGACATCGCCATTTATAGCGACACATGGCAAGAACACCTTAGACATTTAGAGCAGGTGTTTCTAATATTAGAGAAAGCGAAGTTGCATGTGCAGCCAAGCAAGTGTAAATACGCGCGTAAGAATGTGCAATACCTAGGCTACATGGTTGGTAGTGGCATGATGCGGCCGGTAGAGGCCAAAGTAAAAACTATTAAAGAGCACCCCGTACCTCAAACGAAAAAGCAAGTGCGTGCTTTTCTCGGATTAACGGGTTACTACAGGAAATTTATTCCCGATTATGCGGGTATATCAGCGCCATTAACGGACTTATTGCGAGGTCGCGAACGGCAAGGCAGGGTAACGTGGACGCCAGCATGCGAGATGGCATTCGAGAAACTGAGGAACGCTCTCTGTCACGAACCCGTCCTTCACGCGCCAGATTTTAATAAGGATTTTATAGTGCAGTGTGATGCGTCAAAAAGAGGTATTGGCATCATTTTGGCACAGTATAATGATAGAGGAGAAGAAAAACCGGTGTTATACTTAAGTCGTAAATTCACAGATTCGGAATTATTACGATGTACAACAGAACAGGAGTGCACAGCCATAATATGGGCATTGCAGAAATTAAAGTACTATTTGGATGGAAATGCAAAAATTAAAGTGGAAACAGACCACAACCCATTAGTATGGCTAAATAATTGTTCAAGTAAGAACCCGAGATTGATGCGTTGGTCATTAATGATCCAAGCATACAATTTAGAAATTATTCATAAAAGGGGTAAGGATCACGTAAATGCTGATGCCTTAAGCCGTATGTTTTACTGATACATGGAACCTGAACTGAACTGGGAATGCGGAGGGCTACACTGAACCGAATCACTTGATTGCATTGTATAAAATCAAGACAAGAGAAGAATCACTGTATATATGTAACAAATTGTTGAAAGTGTATTGTTTGTGTATTCTGTTTGTTTCATGTGTGTCTTATGTATGTGCAATTATGGGTACAAAGTGAAGCTCTGAAGACATTGTTGGTTCTGGGGGTATCAGGGAAAGTATCACATCATTTGATTGTGAATACTACGGAGGTAATTGCAGCAGACTGTATGTAATTTAAGATTGTAGAAAATTGTATATATTAGAATGAAAGGAGGTACGTGAAGTAGGTTAGTTATTTATATTAGCTAGATTTTGATTAAAAAAAAATATGTTGTAAATATAGAGTAGGTTAGAGAGATCAATAGAGTGTGAGCCCAATGGCCAGGTAAATGGGATAATCATATCCAGATCCACAAATCTAGTTGCGGGACGAATTTTTTATTGTGGTTATATCCTGCATAAAAAATTCAAAATAGGGTATGGAGAAGTATGTAACGTATTGTAGGACTACAGTTAGCAACCGCCACAAAGGGCGGCGGCAGAGGATTAGACGCCAGGGGCCAGGCAGGATGTGACACGCCGAGGTATTCTGGGAAATCCTAAGAGCTAGGGAAAGGGATGCCCAAAGTACGGGACAGCGCATTTTTGCCGCGTGCCGCGTGTCAAATTCTTGGAATCCAGGGAAATGGATGTCCAAAAATGCCTGGCAAAGCGGTCAGTGTGGGCCGTGTGCAAAACCCAGTGACGTTTCAGGTCACGTGGGTGGCAGCTATATAAGACCAACGCAGAGCGCGGGGGTGGGGTTTGTTGAGCTGAGAGGGAACCCTCGTGCGAACGCACAAAAACTTGCGCCCAGGGCGGTGCGGAGCCGAGCTAGGCTCGTGCGGCAAACCATGTGTTGGGACGCCGTTGTGGACTATATCCACGGGTGACAAGAGGTCGCCGGAGCTGTCTGCTGTGTGCGGGAGGCTCGCTGAGGAGTGGCGCGGGCCACGAGTCAGTTATTCATTTTTAAGGATCGCTCCTGCGATCAGGGAAGTAAAGATCTACCAGAGCTGAGTAACTTAAATTATTACTGTACGTATTGTGAATAAACCTGTACATATTTATCATTGAAGCTCGTGTCTGTGATTATTGTGTATTCCCACGACGTCACACTTGTTTGGCCCCACCATTTTTTTCCATTGCCTCTGCTTCCAGAATAGTTCTTTTGGCACCAATATATTAATGCAAACTACAGCCGTCACTGTCAACCACTCTCTCTACTTAGATTGTCATCTTTGCCTCTGCCTTCATTTTTTGTACCCACGTCTGGTGTTTCTCTCCTGATCGTATAACTTCCACATTAATGGGTTAACAAAATTACATTGTATAATTACGTAAGTACGTATTAATCATGCTCCGTTATGTGTACGAACATGTTCAAACTATACTTACTGCTAACCTATTCAACTCGATAATATCGTGCAACTCTATAGGATTCACTTAGAAATGTGTTTTACCGTGACACCAATTTTCTCTGCCCCTCATGTCTTGTTCTATATGAAATCGTAGTACAAATGAAACTGGCAATTACTCTGAAATAATAACAGACTTTAGAAGAAAATGGTAAAAAAGAATTAATCTATCATGTTTTGTTGTCTCTTCCTCAATGGTTGAAGTCTTACATTAAACCATTCAAATTTGCATATACTGATTATTTTGCATGCACTGATTATTTCCTCATATTTTTCAACAACTAAAATTTTGTAAAAAGTTTTTGTTCGAGAGATGACATTTTTATTTTTAAGTATATCTTCAAATAATCTGGAGAAGTGTTCATAAATAAATATATTTAATAAATGGAATAAAAATAAATGTCTGCAATTTTATGAACAAACCGCAGCGTTCCGTTTGGCAGAGTATAACTCTACTCTTCGACAGGCTGAGCACAGAGAAGGAAGGACACGAAGAATGCAAAGCACACAAGTCAGCTCCTGTGAAGTGTGCGCAAGAGAGAGAAGTCACGAAAGGGAGGAGGGACTGGAGGAAAACTTTAAGCCAACCATGTTTCGAACCGCGAAGGCAACGAAATGTACTTTCATAACGAGACCTGATTGAAAGTAATGCCATTTCCGCTAAAAGCATTGCTACTCGCCCAGCCGTACGAGGGAAGCACGTTTCTTAAAAACGTCTGTCGCGAAAGTCGTAGATTCGAAGTTGGTCGCCTCTCCAGTTGACAGGTCGCAATTTTTTCAGATTGCGTCCGACAAAAAGCGTCCATAAAAATGATATGATTTTTTTTATATATTAATCTTTTGAGGTCTTTAAACCACACTATCAAGAGAATGATCCTATCACATGAATCAGTTTGAAGAATTAGTAGTATTTCTGGATATGAGTACGTACAAGAAAATGCCTGAAAATGCTTTGGAAACTCTCCATTTTCAAGCAGGAAAAATTCACGAACAAAAATAGGAAGATCTGATTCGCAGCAGATGGATACAGAAGATGAATTGTTACGTGAATGTCATTTTAGGGGAACTTCTGAATGGAACGAAGATTCGAAAAGGCTCAAAATATTGGGGTGTATTCTGAAATATAAATACAAATAAAACAAACCGAAAAGTATGTTTTTTATTCCGAAACACTATTTTCTGATCTTCGTTAAATTTTAGCACATTTTCAGTACGATTAATATTTATTCGTACACTTACGTGATCAATTATTACAGCAGTTGACAGAAGCAGCAGCAGATTTCAGTCTACTCAAAACACAAATAATCAATCTTAAATAAAAGAAATATTATGATTGTTTGTTGAATTTTCGTTATTTATAACATCAACTATTTTTATTACCTTCAGGAACAAACATTAAATATGCTACAAACCCTTGTAGCATATTTATATCCCCGAATTAAAATGAAGCCGATTACAAAATAACTGTCGATTAACACGCACGCTGAGAATATAAAAAAAACACCTCATTCATGCAATTTGTATTTGGTATGTTAAAAATAAAAGTAATAGTACGCATTTTACAGAAGAAAAGCATTCAAACATGATGACTAGGAACTTTTCTTCTACCCGCCTGCTTCTAGTCACTTGAATCTTTTCATCCACTAACAATAAGCTAGTCAGGTGATGACGCATTAAAACTTTCCTTTCAGGGCGCATAATTCATGCTTTTCAGTGAGGTACCCAATCATTTCGTTTAAATGAAAAACAGGATCTATTATTACGCATTTAGAGTGGGCAGGTGGATAAATGAAGGGGCACTGGAGTGTTTCGTCTCGTGTCACCTAGTCGAGAACAGAAAATTATGAAAAAATCTGTGCGCTTTTGAATACTATGAACTAAACTAATGCTTTTAAAATTATTGTATTCTTCTCGAACATTTTTGTTTCATTTTTACCATCCCCTTCCTCTGATTTAATTAGTCATAGCTGTATATTCGCAAATATGAGCAGTGTATATTAAAATTATTTTGTTTCAGAATTATGTTTGAGTATCGTAAAGAATATGAATAATCCTGAATAACAAGTCTCAGACAAGTTCGATATTCGTGTACTAAGAGACGTAGTATTTCTCACAAAACGAGGAGCAATTATCATAAATATTTCATTCCTTCTGACTCCTACCCTAACCCATCCACTTCATTTACACACAGTAGTGTATAAATCGTACTGAAAGCCGCAATAAATTTCTGTACGAATTACTTATCAACGCCTTCAGAGAAATGCGTGTCCAACCGAGCTCGTAACGAGGGGATCAATGAGATCACATTTACTGTATCGCTGTCAGGAGGCACTAGTTAATTATTCATACTTTCACAATTACTCTCCACATAATTTTCACAAGTGGAATCATTTATTTGCTTGCATGTAATTTGGATTCTAATTTTCGTAAAGAGTATCTGGGCAAGAGTAACAATTCCCTCCTACCACATATATAATAAAACCACCACCACCACTCCCACCAACAACAACAGCAGGAACACCAACTGCAACAGCAGCAGCAGGAACACCAACAGCAGCAGCAGCTGCTGCAGCAGGAACACCAACAGCAACATCAGCAGCTGCAGCAACACCAACAGCAGCAGCAGCAACAACAACAACAACAACAGAAGCATCAGCTGCAGCAACAGCAACAGCAGCAGCAGCTGCAGTAACAACAACAGCAGCAGCAGCTGCAGTAACAACAACAGCAGCAGCAGCAGCAACAACAACAGCAGCAGCAGTAACAACAACAGCAGCAACAACAACAACAACAACAACAACAACAACAACAACAACAACAACAAATATACTGTCAAACAATGGCTACATTACGACCACAGCCTCCAATACCAAATACGGGTCCAAGTTCCAACAAAACGTCCAATTCGAAAAATCACCGGCAATACGGACGGTCATTCTGCCCCCACCCTCACCTTCACCAAACCGCACAGTCACTGCCACCATCCTCCCCCACCCTCCCACCGCCGACGTGGCCATTTGGGCGCGTCCGTGCGCCGCACCAACGGCTGCCCCGCCCGCCGGCCTCCGCGCGTTAAATTGTTTCTTGCGCCAGGATGCGCGCGTTTATTATGAAGAAGATTAACGGCGACGATCCGCCGCCGACAAATTGCCAGCCGGCGGCGCGTCGGGGGAGGGGGAGCGGGGTAATCGGGACAATGCGCGCTAACGGATGGGCCCCGCCCCCTCGCGGATGCCCGAGATTCTTGAGCGGCCGCGCCACGGGGAGGGATGGCGTGGGGGGCACGAGACGGAGCGGAGAGGGAGGGGAAGACGAGGGAAGAGAAGAGAGAAGAGGGAAGGGAAGAAAAAAGAAGAGAGAAAAGAGAAGAGGAGAAGAGAGAAAAGAGAAGAGAAGAGAAAGGAGAAGAGAGAAAAGAGAAGAGGAGAAGAGAAGTGAAAGGAGAAGAGAAAAGAGAAGAGGAGAAGAGAAGTGAAAGGAGAAGAGAAAAGAGAAGAGGAGAAGAGAAGTGAAAGGAGAAGAGAAAAGAGAAGAGAAGAAGAGAAGTGAAAGGAGAAGAGAAAAGAGAAGAGGAGACGAGAAGTGAAAGGAAAAGAGAAAAGAAGAGAAGGAAAGAGAAGAAATGAGAATGAATTTTTTTTATTTAATTAAGAACTGTTAAGAAATGATGAGATTATGTGTGCATTGTAATTTTTCCCGAAGTATATTTACTTATTTATTTATTAATGATCCCAGTCACTTCAACTGGAAAGGTCATTAGTCCCATAAATGTAGTTAATGCTTTTCCCTTCGGAAGATGGCGGTTATCCGTGATTCTCCGCTGGTTAGTGAGATATGGCGCCGACATACACATGGTATAGCGTTTTCTTTCTCCAACCAGATATATCCCATCAGTAAGACATCGCTCCAACCCGTACAAGCTCCCGTAAATGTTAACTACTCTTAAAATAGTGTCACTTTTGCCACTTGAGTCATGAACAAATATTGCAGATCATTGTACTTCACAGCGTTGGACTTTCGGGGGGAATGGAGCAATTTTAAATACTATAAAGAACTTTTATTTTACATATTTTGTTTTGTATTTTATAATTCTAAGAGAGTAAAAATGCACAAAAGCACTGTTGAAATCAGCTTCTGAGTCAATCATCCGCATATCTACCATTTTTTTATTTTTGTTTCTTCAGTTTTCCTTCACTCGTGAGTAAATGCTGAGATATCTTCTTATTTTCCTCCGAGCACTAAATGTAGTTAGTTACGTATGTAAAGTTATGACTTTTTACGTAGATTTTGATATTCTGCACCTTGAAGGGAAATGAAATAGGGGTATCCAGAAAAGCTATCCCTCCAAAATTGTAATGACACATGGTCCAAAAAAGGTCTCATTTTGTAGATTACAACAAAAAAATTATCTCTGACTTGAAAACCGAGTTTTAAGCGTCAAGAACGCAACATGTCTAATTTATACGCGACGTCAATACAGAGTAAAGTGGGCTGCGCGTTGCATTTGCCCCTTCCAATTTCTTTGTAGCTTCATCCATAAAATTCTAGTTTTCATCTTTAAATTTAAATGAGTTTCGACGTGATGTGATGCATAATGATTTTTCAAATGCCAGCAGCAGAACCATTATCTGTTTGATTGATGATTCCGCGCAGGTCAACTGCTATGCTCATTAGTCTCATTATAATAGTGAATGTCGTATACCGAAAGGTGTCGGTGATTCCTACGTTGATGGGATACGGCGTCGACCTCCACAACCTCTTGCGGGGGATTCCCCACCCAGGTATCTCCGCCCAGCGGCGCCAGCGGAGGTAGAGGTAGAGGGAGAGGGAGAGGGAGAGGGAGAGGGAGAGAGAGAGAGAGAGAGGATATAATTAGATAAGGAAGAGGAAGGAAATATAGCCCGTGGTACGTGGCCAGTTTGTTAAGGTATTGATTCGGCATTCGTCTAGTTATGTTCGGAGAAACTTTTGAAATTTTTGATTTTAAAACAGGTGAAGAAAAATTTCTGGAAATATGATCAGTCATAATCTTATCAATATGTTGGCCTAAATATGTTGGATAATAGTTTAAAAATAAGACGCCGTAAAATATTCAATCTTCAATTCAAATTTCTGGGATTTACATCACAGATATTAGAGTATTACAGTTATTAATGTAACGTCCCTTATATAATTTCAGTAGTGTATATACATTTCACTCACACGCCACCAATCTCTGTAAATTAGGTCTCTAAAAAGAGATAATTTCATGGAGACGTGGCGAATTACACTTTGACTTAAAAAATATGAAGGATTTGTTTAAAAAAATAGTATCTAAATATGTCAAATGCAACCCGCAACACTCGGACGAATTTTTTTAAATCTATATCGTTAAATAATTCCTAAAAGAAGCTTTTAGGACCTTAAAAACAAAACTTTGGAGGCTCAAGGTCTCAAAGAAACGTTCATTACACCCTAATCTACAGTATAAAATTTCCTTCAACATTCTATTACATTTTTGCTGGTTCGACGCTTCTCGATTCCACCCCACCTGTTCTGAGTCTATAGAATCTGCAACTGTATGTGAAATTAATCTTTAGTACTTGATATTCTACGCTTTTGACTTATTCGGATGTACCTTTCTGCTCGGTAATAACAGTAAACAAGAATAGTTTATATGGACAAAAGTGTATTTTATTGTTATAATTCCAAGGACACATGTAAAACATGTGACGGAGGATAAGAAGGTCATGAAGAAAAAGATATTACAGGCTTAATATGGAAATGGAAAAATAGGGAAGAGAGTGGAGTTTAACATGCGAGAGTTCTCTAGTTAACTCTATTAATGGAGAGTTACTATCGAGTATCTTCTCCAAGCATCACTAGTTATGCACGACAACATAATTAACTAATTGTTCACATGTACGAACAGACTGTAAAGAGACGTTGGGTCTTAACCCTTATCGCAACGAATCGACTCCCAACATTGCAAGCTCAGTGAACGAAAGCGAAGAACGAGTGGCTGGAAAGAGAGCATTCAGTTACATATCTCTAATGAGAATGGCGCATTTTAAATAATTAAAGAAGTATTTGCGACGAACTCGAGGTGGCTAAGGGCGTGTACCGACTCAGCACATAGGTCTGAAGGGTTGCGAGTTCGAATCCCGCCTTAGACATTGTTTATCTCGCTTCTCTCATGTATGTGTTGTCACGGAGAGCCTCGAATGCTGCTTACCCCAGATCAGAGGAGCCCGCCAATGTTTCAGTAAAGTACGAGTATTTTGGCATAAAATACGTTGGAAGGTGTGGGTTGGTCAGGCTCAAGAATATTTTATGTTTATTGTTGAGGCCGAAGGACGGAGACTCGTCGTGAACTTCGACTCGCGCAGCCAAGCGAAAATGGTGCAGTTCTGCAAAATAATACAGAAACTTGGATAATTCGAACTTTCATAATTCCAATTCGTCGTAAATTCGAATATTTGTGCTGGTCCTTTTAATTTTGTATCTAATCAATAAAAGCGACTTGACAGATAATTCGAGATTTACCTTACTTAATTCGTAGTTGTATTAATGGTTTTCATAAAGCAGGATTCCTTAAGAAAATGGGTGAAGTTAAGTTCATAAAATATTTACCTGACGCAGGGAACAATGGCAATGATGTGACACTTTAACATTACGAGAGACAAAAACCTAGAAGTGTGAGTTTTTAGATGAAGACATTTTACATTAGTATTGGACAAGAAAACGGAAAATTCAACTGATGTTAGCTGACGATACTGTTAACTCTACATCGTCGAAGGCGCTTCGTTACTTGCGTGAATTTCGTCGATACACTGAAGGGCAATCCACTGTAAGAGAAGCTGTTTTCATTCACTAATTTACTTGAATTTTCTAATTTGAAAACATGACCTCAGCAAAACAATCGGACACATCATAATTCTTTGGAAAACTTTGATTTTACAAAATGAATATTCTGATGTTGCGCATTCGAGAGTACTGTAATTTAAATCTAATTTGTTTGATACAGTATTTACAATTCTATTTTGCTTAAATAATAATTAAAATACAGTATGCTACGTACTGTTTAGTACTTATTTACCCAATCTTTCTCAATAAATATTTATTTACTGAAAGATTAAAGGGTCAAAAACCAAATCAAAAAGGCGTAACATCTAATTATAATGTTTTGATACTTGGATTTCTTTGTTTGTCCCTTCAGCATAAATTACCCAAGTTCTACTGTACTTTTGAATGAAAATCATTGAAGATACACGTTGAACAAATTCAAAGATGTTTTATATCAGTCGCGTTCGCCACAGGCAGGAGCCTCGTCATGAATTGGGAAATGTGTAGCGAAGGGTCAACTCACCATAAAAGTTTTAGGATGTATACGAGTTTCACTCCCGGACCAGTGTTGTCGGTCGCCATGTTGTAAGTAGCCTGAACATGTTTTCCAGGTTTGTCGATGTCATATAAATCGAACAAAACAATCAACTTCCTTCAGAGTGATATTTTTAGAAGGGTTACATTCGGCCAGTACCGAGTGGTTCAGCCCCGTGAATGTTCTCAACTGCGAACTACCGACGGCGAAACACTTTCAGTCCAAGAAAGCGAGATTCTCTTTAAATGTTTCATCGTCGGGGACACACGGGCTGGACAACTTGTCATCGTTTGCCTCGAGCTCGAGTAGCGCTCGCGCAGAATACTGATACGGCGTAAACGGCCTTGGATATTGCGGACGGACCGGACGTCCTTTATCCCTTACAAGCAAAAGGACGGGGTGCCACCAGCGGGGTGGGGCGGGGACACAGGGAGGTAAGGCTGATCGATATCACAACTGACAACAAGCCCTGCCTCTCCGCCAGCCTTCTGCTTCTGCGAACGCCGACGTTTCTCCTTCCTTTCCCCTTTCATGTCTTCTCGCAGCAGCCGGTTGGATTTCAACGTCTTGAATTCGGACCATTTTCGGATCTGCTGTCACACTTTTAGCTTCTACGGTGTTATTACTATTTATTCATCCGCGACTATATTTCCCAACACACTGTCCTACTTTTATTTTAATTAAGTATACCATCAGGTATTATAACCATCATGCATGAATGGCAAAAGCCTTTCGATAATTGAAACTTTTCCACTAAAAATAACCTAAGAATAATACCCATGAGGGGTAAATACTCGAAGCAGAAAGGAGAAAGGAATTATTCTTTTATGAACTGGAATCGATAGCAAGAGGGCGTAGAAATATCTAATCAGGTCGATACACTCCTTTTTATCCCGCCAGAAACTTTGCTCATTAGGCAGAAATTGATTACTGGAAATCCGCTACAGCAGAAACCTAAAATTAGGGACATTACAGATCATGAATTTAGCGCCAACGCTGGCAGGGTTCTTCTATAAAATGACTAATTTATGAGATTCTGAGTTGTGCCTATTGATTTGGGTGAGAAACTGTAATTCAATTTTCTTATATGAATAAATCTGCAACAATATTACCTTTCTTCTTGTTGTACTAGAGATTTGCAAAAAAGAAAAGTTGTAGAAACGTCTTTTTAAGTTTGGCCTGTACCAGAGCCAAACTTAAATAGACAAAATGTGGGAAACTATAGCTAATATTATAGGCTACAAGAGAAAACCATTATAGAAATGACATAACGGGTCTGTGTTTAATTCTTTTAATTTATGTATCCCATTTTCCCCGCCCACCCGTCAATTTCATTCCTGATTAACAGTGGAGAGCTTAACGGGGGTCTGAGGACTGCAGCTCTCTTCTCCCGAAAAGCCACGTCTATTATGTATTCAGAAACGTTGTTTTACTGATTTTATGTTCCCAAAAAAATTCGTTCAGTATATAATTTAAATAGGTTAGAAAACAGTAAAAATAACAAGTAAGAATACATTTTACATTCAGCATAAATTAAAAAATGTTTACAAGAAAACATCAAGTCGGCAGTACCCTGCATCAATACACTCCCAACAAATATCCTGATTGATTAATGCCAATTATCATTTACTTCCAAATATTCTTGCATTTTCCTTCATTGTTATGTCTTAAGTCTGGGCAAGGGAAAAAAATTTTCTAATTATATCTGTTCCTCTTCATAACTTAATGAGTTACTCACTTCCAGGTGCCTGAAACACTTCATGTAAATCCTATTTTGTCCCCTTTAAATTAAACTGAAAAGTATGTTTTAAGACGAATCAACTTTATGACTGTATTTAATAAAATTGCATTTCTCGGCAATAATGTTTATTTTTGTGTGATGTGTAAAGTAATAGATATTTCCGTAATTCTAAAATTCCATCACTTCAATGGGGATCAGTTCCGTGCAACTTCGGTAGCTTTCCTCATTCGTATCTGTAATGCAATTGGATCTTTGGAACTGACTGGCTGTTCTCACCTGTATTCGTCAAGTTCGCCACTTGCAGTTTGGCCTGTGTTCCTCATCCCCTTTCACACCTCGCACTTCATTACGAGTAACTCTTCCCCTGCCCGTCATAGCCACAGCGAGCGTTGCCCTCCCAGGCCTCCGCGTTCGCCCGCGACTTCGCCGCGTCCCCTACCCCCAACCCCCGCCTTCTCCTCCTCCTTCCCGTCCGTCGCCCGGCGCCGCCTCGTGAGACAAACGCGTCACGTGCTCAGAAAACGCCTGTCCTCCCGCGGCGGCAGCGACGCCAGAGCTCCCTCGCCGCTCACCTCCGCCCCCCGCACCCGCTTCCCGCCTCGCGCCCAGCGCCCCGCCCATACTCACCGCGCCACGCGCTGCGCACCCGCCCCCACTCCCCGCGCAGCGCCAGGGCAACCCCACCACCGTCCCATTCCCCGACCCCTCCTCACCCCCCTCTCCCGGCGCCACGCGCAGCGCCTCCGCCCCCACTCCCCGCACCCTTTCCTCGTGCAGCGCCCCCCGCCCTCACTCCCCGCGGAGCGACCCCGCCCCTACCTCACTCCCCGGCCCCTGCCCACTGCCCCACTCCCCGCGCCACGCTCCCGCCCCTACTCACCGCGCCACACGCATGCCCCCGCCCCCACTCCCGGCCCCTATTCCTCGTGGAGCTCCCCGCTCCCTCCCCGGTCCTCTACTTCCCGCCCCCTCACTGCCCGCGCCACACGCAGCGCCCCCGCCCCTCCTGACCCGCAACGTAAACCCCGAGCTCCTCGCACCCCGGCCCTCTCCAAACCCCGCACCCGGCCTCCCTCGCCCAGCTGCCTCGCACCTCGCCCACGCTCCTCGCTCCCCGCCGCCCCGACGTCTTGAGCCGGCTGCCGCTCGGGGCTGCTCCGCGGCGCCGCCGCCGCCGCCGCCGCCGCCGCCGCCCGCGTCGCGACGCCAAATCCAATTCCCAAGTTTTCTTCCCGCCGCGTGGCTGCGATCACTGTTGTGCTGATTAGATTGTGTTCCGCGCGCGCAGCCAATCTGCCCGGGGCGTCAGTCAGAGCCCGACAGGAGCAGGGAGGGGCAGGGCACGAAGGAGACACGGCAGCCAGACGGCGATGTAGGCGGACGAAGACGAGGGGAAGGTGAACAGATCCTGAGAAATCACGGAATCCTAACAACGGGAGAAATGAAAATTTTACAAGACGCTACCAACGTTGGGTTAAATAGAAGATTACTACCCACAGATAATAATTGTGCAGTGCTCAGGAAAACATCTTAAGATACCAGGAACCTAAAAACAATTATGAGGAATGGAAAGGAAAATAAGAAGGAACTCAGAAGGCTCGGAAACTACACGCAAGAGATTAGCAAAGCTGCACAGGAAGATATCATAGAACGCGACTAAAGAGAAACAAAGACATACTTGAATGATAAAATGAATAACAAATCAGGCAGAAAATAACGTTAATATCAGAAAAGCAATCATAAATGCACAGTTACTAATACTGAAAGGAAAATAATAAAAATAGCGAGATACAGAAAGAAAATAGAATGTGAAAAAAGAAATGGAGAGAAAAAGAGCCGTGCGAACATCGATTCACAGGGTCGCAGTGCGAATAACCGAAGGTAATATTTCTATCGGGAAAGCAGTAAAAAATACCTCTTATCAGTAGCAGCTGTGAAAACCAGGAAAAGCGGCAGGTAAGGTGAACAGCCAAAGTCGATACTCGCAGAAATTTGGGGCATAGAAAATACTCTGAGAAAAAAGAACAATGCGACCAAAATATGCTTAAAAAGAAAAAAAAATCAAGAATATATGATATTGATAGTAGAAACCAATCCCAAGATGTTGAGCACTTTTCCTGGAAAGAATAGAATAAATCAAATGAGTAGAGCACTCGAAGAAATGTGAATAAGACTGAGATACAAAACAATATTATATACCTGAAGAACCTTCAGAAAAATTTGAAACCACAAACGTCTATACAAAGAAACACAAATACTGGTAGACACACCTCTTAACTAGATATTCTCTCGATTAAGTTTTCCATTTTCGTGGACAATATCGGCCTCGAATTGTTTGTCCTCTTGCTTGTTTCGCCTTTTCCTACGAGTTCCCCAATGAGTTACGATCAATGTAGGAGAGATGACGGCAAAATAAAGAGAAAATGATATACCCTGAAAAACAAGGAAGCAGGGAAAAAAAACTCGAGAGGAGTGCGATGGGAGGTAACGTTCCCTCTAAAAATGTGTAAGTTTAAAAATATTTGAACAGTAATACAACCATAGACTGTTTATGTTGCTTTTTTATCCTTGCCTTTTTCTGGTTCTACGGGGTCGGCGCTAGTTGGGGAGGGTTCATTTTTATTAATTTTCCGCATATTCAATTTTTATACTGACTTGGTCATGTTTTACGACCGATTGCTCTTCCTGGCGCCAACCACACGGAACACACAAGAATATTACACCTAGATCACACACACACACACACACACACACACACACACACACACACACACACGTATACACAAAATCACGAAACATACACAACCACTCCCGATTCGGGATCCCAACACGGGATATAAGCCCAAAGTCCTTTGGTCTGAGATCGCCACGCCTTAGTGATTTCAGCTACCCGAATTGGCAGACTGATATTACTTCAATAAAATTAAAAATTGACATTTTTTCTGCGCAATACTCCAAACAAAGTTAAAACATTTTAATCCGAAATCAAATTCGAAGTTTTTAAAAGTAAAAAATAGATACGAGGAGCAGCATTTATAAAAATATCAACCAAATGTTCAATTTCCAAATTATTTATAAAATTAAATTTACCAAGTAACTGATAAATTTAATTGTTATTACCACACACAAATTCAATTTAGAAACGTTTCCTTTACATTTTTAAAATACTCATTTCCCTTTAGTAATTTCTAAAACCACCCTCGGGAAGTCGGGAGTTTTCGCAACTGTTTTCCCCTGCCTGCATTCGCGGCCTTCCAGCGAGAAACTCCCATTGCATGGAGGCGGCGGTAGATGTACAGATTAGCTGCGTACATGGCACGCGCCACGCGGCAGCCCCGCCTCCGTCAAGCAGTTTCTGGCAGCGCGGCGGGCGACTGCCTGAATGGATTTCGTAACAATGGAAGATCGTATTTCCGCGCGGCGGAGGGTTCGAAACTCGTGGTAGCGCTCCCCCAGGGGGGAAAAGACGCTTTCATTGGCCAACATAAATCGGCATTTTCGGTCTACTTGCGTCGCGGCACACTGACCCGATTCGCAGCAATGAAGGGTGTTTTTGGCGAGAACACATGCAGGTTTTGTGTGGCTCTGGAAGTCGAGATATGAAATGTTTCGATATTATTAACTTCTTCGATTTTTTGTTATGTCCTCAAAGTAGCTGATAATTTCAGAATTAGAATTAGGAAAAAACTCAAACAATAATAAGAGAATTCTTGATAGCAATTTCTTGAAGCAAGTTAACACTACTTTCGATTAATTTTTAATTGTTTCTTTACGAATAAATTACATTGTTTGTAATTTATGTAAATAAACAGGCACTTTTCTCAATAAAAATGAACCACTTAAAAATAATTGGAGCAGACATAGGTTTTCATTAACCGAATAATATTTCTGAACAGAATGTATATGAAACCTTGGTTTTGTACACAGATGTTAAAATTACTAATATTTGAAATAAAACGAAAATGAGTAACGTAAGTGTGCTTCCCAAACTACTCATTTATTTTAAAGCGTTTTTAGAATACTGAAATGGGACCTTAAAAGTTGATTGTTTGATGAACTGAATTGCCATCACAGTTTCATCATTTATATCTCTGTAACATTTCTTATCTTTCGCCACTTTACACACACACACACACACACACACACACACACACACACACACACACACACACACACACACACACACATGGCTTTTCCAGACTTCTAACCAGGCCCTAAACTATTATATATAATTATATAAAAAATTAATATTTCGAAAAGATTTCACTTTGTAGATCAAGGCTTAAATTATATTACACATGGCCAGAAAACCTGGTTTAACGTCTGTTGCGGATTGCATATGCGCTTGCTAATTCTTTCGTAGCACAATCTTTAGACTTTCTACAAAATTTCATTAATATCTACTGTTTTCTGTTTGATGCACCCGTGGGGGAATAATTCTCTATCCAGCAATAGCACAGTTACATTTTTTATCGATGGGAACATAAAACGTACAAAACCATATTTTCTTAGCGCGTTATATATAGTAGGAATAATAGAATTAGCGCGAAAAGGAAATCTCGTCAGGTATTCAGCACCCCGCTCATATGTTTCTTCCCAAGTTACTACCCGCTCGCGGAAAAGGAAAGTATGAAGTGCGAAAGTACAAAGCGCGGGCCGGGTTGCATTCAAAAGAAGCGACAGGAAGTGTACGGACTATAAAAGGAATTCCTCTCGACAAGACATCGGTATGCAACGACGACGCCAGGTACGACTTCTCTGTCGTATACATTATTCCTGATAAGGGGAAAAAAAAGGGAACAGCCGAGAGTATTCCGGAGAAAGACTTCGCAAATGCCGCGTCGCAACCTACAGAAGGGCACCGAACTTTGCTGTCGCGTTCACCGGCAACTCCGGAACGCACACCCTTCCGCTTTTCACTAGACCTCTCTGAAAGCTTCCTCCCCCACCCTCTACCAGTTTCCACTCCCTTCAATCTCTAGCACTCCCTGGCAAGAAATCAAAACACGGCAACTCCGCCATTAGGGATCCGCGAGCAACCGCAACTTCCCGCGGTCGTCGCCAGGCGGCGCGCGCAGCGATCGCGCGCTTCCGTCGCGCGGAGAGACAAAATCGCAATCAAAATTGAAATGAGAGAAAACTTTGCGGTGCGAGATACGAGTCGTTCTCTTTTTTTTTTATCCGGGACGTGGCGCGCCGCGTGGCAGCTTGGCGTAGTGGAAGCGGGCGTGGAGTCGATGGAGGGTGAGGGAAGTTGGAAGCAACGGAGCACGAGGTTCGGCAGGGATGTGAAACATGCAGCACGGAACATTTTTCGTGTTAAACCACATCACACTCTGCAGTGTGGTTTGTTAAGGAGGCGTGGTTGCTATGCGCAACTAAATGGAAATTACATATCACGTCCCCTACGAATGGATGAAATGTTGGAAAAAAAATTAATTGAAGTATGTCCATTCGAATACTACGACCATTGAAATATATGAGATTTACGTAGCGATAGTGATGAAGAGGGTAATGACAGAAAAATTGAGTGAGTGAGTGACGGAGGAAACAGGAGCACCCCGAGGTCCCCCCGAGGATTTTTCCTTCCTCTTTGTTCTTCCATTTCCCCTTTCATATATACAATGCGTCAGGAAAGCCTCTTCGCAGTGAACTGAAGCAGGGCCTCCTATTAAAAACTGCATTTATGTTGGTAGCAAAGCAGATCACTAGGAAAGAAGTGGAGGGGGACAACACCTCTAGCATTTGTTATGGTTGTGGTGAGAACACAATTTACGTTTTCAAGCCGCAGCTCGTATTACAACACAATGTCTGTTGCACACAGCAAGGTGTGCTGTATTTACATGCAAAACTACACTACTACACATGTCGGGTATCACAAGTCTAGAAGTTAAGGCCTGTCCAGCTAGGGTGGTGTCGTGTTGGGGAGATTTCTGAAAAGGTTGGTTGGTTGTTAGTGATTCCGGGCACGTCAACTACTGAAGTCATTAGTCCCGTAAGTGTAATGTATGTTATTGTCCTCTTGAGGTGGCGGTGATCTTCCCCCGCTGAATGGCAAAATCTGACGCCGACCTACTGTCGCGCCGGCTAGCTGGGTTTCCCCCAACCAGTATCTCCCACCAGCGGGGCACCGTCCCAGCCAGGACAAGCGCACGTTCATGATCGGTTTCCCGGCATGTGTGGTAGTGTAGTGTATCTTAGTGTACGTGTGTACAATGAAGGGGTGAGGTTAGGACAAGGAAGAGGAAGGAAAGATTGCGCGCGATCCGTGGCCCGTTTGTTAGGGTGCTGCTCCGGCAGCAGCCGGCCTCTAGAATTCTCCCCCAGACAGCGGCTAAATTCAAGTTAGCTGAAAAGGTAGAGGTCGAAAATCCTGCCACCGCGGGGACTCGAACCTAGAACCTCCCAGTCAGAGGCACTGCAGTGACATCAGTTGATGCACTGAGTCCTGGGAAGGAAATTCCGCCACAAGTTGACGTGAAGGACGGCGCCGGATCTCTCCATCCCGCGGTTGAGGAACACCGCCGTCTGCAGAGATAAGCACATCCAACAATAACGGAGCAAATGAACATGGCAGTTGCCTTGCATGGAAGCATCTATCAATCAACAACCACAAATTCCATATGGATTTGCCGGAGATCCAATTAAACCCCCAGCGATGAAAGATTTAGGCGCTAGCAATTATAGAAAATAAATTTCTCATTAGATTCTATTTCTTTTCACTATCATTGTTCATAACTTTTTCAGGTGACTATCAAGTGGAAAAAACAAATATTGTAGGGTTTTAATCAAACATGTTTTTAAACATAATATTTTTATTTTCAAAATAATCTTTATTTTTTAACTGTAAAATTAATTTGACATTTTAATTTTTAATTTTTTTTTATTTTTGTTTGTAAATCAATTATTTAGATTAAGCTGTGTCTAGCCTAATTCAAAAGAAGAATATATTTATATCTGAGTGTTTTAATTCTGCAAAGATGTGAGTGATGACGCAATAACTGGTGGGTAAAATTCGCCTTTACGCCAGAATCACTTGGGCGGGGGAATGCCTTTTGCGAGTTCATACACATAACCCTTGGCTCCACGGAGAGTACTGAGGTCACGTAGGTCAGCTTTAGTTACCTATGGATATTATAATATTATGTTTCCGACCTAATTACATGGAATTATGCAGGAGTATTTGGGCATACTAAATTTCCATTGTAATTTGTAACATAAAATCAGCCCGTTTTGCACACAGGGAACTAATATATTGGCGTTCGTAGGTAAGAATCAGTAAATTATTTAGTTTACTGATCCTATTTAAAATTAATAGTAATAACAATAATAATAATACTTAACAGTATTAATTATTACTCAAATTCATGACTCTAATTCATTAATTAAAACTCTAATTCATGACTAAAGATATGAGTTTATTGTAAAGTCTTCTCCGAGTTGCAACAAGCTTCCTAAAGAGTAGATCTAAGGACTGTCTTAGTGTCTACAATACTTCGGGGAACATGTGTGCTGTTCCCAATAAAGCAGTGTCCTGCACTGTTCAGTCATTTGAATGACCTGAGAGTTTAGCCAAGTTCTTCCACAAATTTTGCGAAACAAATCGCAGAGCTCCGATAACTATCGGGGAGAAATTATCAATTGTCATTATAATCCTTAAATGTTATATTATTACATTATTATTGCTATTATTGCTATTCTTCGATTAGGTCTTCGAAGTATTACATGTAACACACATCGCCATTGAAAATATTATTATGCATTCTAATTTTCTGAATAAATGCGTATGTTTTTCACGATGAAGACAGACACTGAGCGAGTAACCTTCCACAGACCAACTGGACTGCCTGGTTCCTCACCCCTGAGAACGAGTGACGGGAGAGCTGGCGAGCAGGAACAGTTGAAACGCGTGCGGGCGCGCGACACCGTGTCGGCTGCGGACGGCAGGGCGGACCTGCAGTAGAACAGTGGTCTAGACTTCCACGTTCCTCTTTGGTGTTTTGTTTTAACTATTTTTTTGGCGAACTGCTGATTTTTTTTGTTCGCTAGTGCACCATGTATTTTCTGTGGTCGAGCACAGACCGAGGTTGGACGAAGTTGCTCATTGAATGTAGTTGTTGGAAAAATTTTTTCCACGTGGCAGTGATAACCAGAACCATGAACTACGAAAGTGATGGGGATTATTTTCAAACTGTTTTCTCTGTCATTTTTTTCACAACATTTCTGAAAATTATACACAATGATACTGAATGTGGAATAAGACCGAGTAGCTGAAGTTATTGAAGTGTTTAAAAAATGTTTATAACGATTAGTAAATTATCATTATATTTAAAGGGACAACAGAAAAATTGTGTTCATTTTGTTTTTGATTTCATGTTTTCGGTAATAAGTCAAATTATCCGATACTACACCATCGTACAGATAAAAACCGGAAAGAAACAGTAAAAACGGATGAAAATAAATGATTGAATGCAATCTTTTATTTTCTTCTCTTTTTTACTATTTTACGTTGACATTTTTATCTGGATGTCTTTTATTGTAAATTTTCTTTCTTATTTAATAAGAAATAAAATAAATAATAATAATAATAATAATAATAATAATAATAATAATAATAATAATAATAGTAATAATAATTGCTAACAAGGAATGGAAAACAAATTTTGTTCTTCTCTTGTATGGTCGTCTACGAGTCTTAATTTGTACGCAGAGGATGTCAAACTTCATCAGTTTTCTAATTTTCATGACTCTTTTTTTTCTCATCGTCTCTCTCAGTATGCGTCGGCAGCATCACGTCGATAGACGAAACAACAAAACCCGACTTCTGATCCGGTGCGTTAGAAAAATAACTTGTTGGCAAAATGCGCGTCGAACACCAGGTATGTTTTTTGCAGATCGTTATCGATTGTTATTTTGCTTACAGAAGACGTTTGGAACGAAGTGGAAACTTTCCCAACTTAAATGATCTGAAGTCTTTGATCTTAGATCCTCGGTTGTAAGTCTCTCTCTCTCCCTCTTTCTCTCTCTCCCTCTCTCTCTCTCTCTCTCTATATATATATATATATATATATATATATATATATATATATATATATATTGGAATTATTTCTTTATTATCTTATGGAATTTGGAAAAATGTGACCTGAGAAATAATTCCAAGAGATCGATTTAATATATTCGTTTCTTAAAGTTATTTATTAGCTTGCATATCACCTCTTAGCAGAACCGTACAATTTTGTCAGAAATTACCAATATTTCACATTAATCACATAATCAATGCGATTATTACTTCTGGCGAGAAGCAAATATGGCAGTACTCTTTATATTATTATAGCAGCTTTACTGACACGCATTTTGAATCTCTCTTCCATTTCAAGTTAAATGGTCGCAATAATAAGCCCACAATAACCCGATCCATCCGCCCCTCTCCCCCGATATTACTCAAATGTTCTATTTTTTATTTATTTAATTTATTTTATATCGCTGTGCAAATGCATAGTTCTAAGCAATCAAAATCTCTTTTACAATTTTACATTATAATTAAATTTAGATATTTGATTACAACTCTACTCTATTGTGCTTGTACTTTTTCAATTTATTACCGATCTATCTGGTCACGCTTGGCCTAAGACAGAATAATCACTACTTCTACAACTGACCATTGAGTTTCAGTAAATTCTGTTCCTTACAGTCTCCATAAGAAAAAAACTTTTTTTGTTATTTAAGGTCGCATCAATATGTAGGTCATTAGCGACCACTATTGGAGTTAACGTTATGGTAACTGTGAAGATGAAACGATATGGTGATAAGGGGTGAAAGTACGAACACAAATACAACCATCCCCGAGGCGGGACTCGAACTCTCGACCCTTCGGTCCGAGATCACTACGACACTACTACCTTAGCGATCTCGGCTACCGGGCCGGGAAAAGGACTTCATTCTCGCCCGCGATCTCATTCAGATACCACCATTCATACCTTTCTAAAAGCTCGGCGAGTTTGGAGGAATTATGAAGGAAAGATTTCTGACAAGTAATTACATTTCCAACGCATAGGAGCACTGAATTATAAAGAGATGCAACGCAGAGCTCCACCACAACCCTGGAACTACAAATGGACTACATTGTTTACATTGTTTATCCAATTCTCTGCACAACCGGCACACAGATGTTCTTTGTGCTCGGCTTTTGTCCGCGTAGCACGACATCTCGGCGCCACTTGACTCAGAGGTGACAAGCCGCGAGTTGTCAGCGGGCGGGCGAGCAGGCGGAGCGAGCCGGAGAGCCTAGGCTTTTCCCTAACGAGGTTCCGCGCTCCGCCGCGGTGCGAATGGGAGCGCGCCACCGTCGCGCGGAGCGGCACTCTCGCCTTTTTAATGGAGGCGACTTCTACGTCGTTACGGCAGCACTACGACCCGGCGGAGTATTTTTGGGAACGCGTCTATGTGGCCTCTGCCCACCGCCGAGGAGATGGGTTCCGCCACTTGAAACGCGAGGGAGATCTTCAAACGCGAGTGAGGGAGGAAATGCGGTTATTAGATGCAGTTTCATTATTCGTCATTACCATATTCCTGAGATTTCGAAGGATTGCCACACGGCGAGTGTGCAAAAAAAATGTAGAAGAATTTTAAGATCCGCAATGTACACTTGGATTTATTTAGAGCTGCCTCAGACGTAAATCAGCTGTTACGGTATCATCCAATTGGTAGGTTGAATGTCACCATAGAGATGTCACTGTAGTGACGTGTAAGCTCCCGACTGGATGACATCGTAACAGCTTATGACGAGACACTAGCAGCTGTAAATAAATCGCAGTATAGTCGCAATTGAGTAAATAATAGGTTGGCTATCGGTTTCAAACGAAGCAGTGTACGAGTAAACTCTGGAATAAAGAAAGGAAACTTTTAATCGCATAGAAAGAAACCACGCACGCGCATGAACATTTAAGTACGTTGAGATAAACGTCTTGCATATAAAAGAACTACTATTAGCAATGAAAAAGCTCTGAAGAGCCGCAAGTGGCGATAAAGTTTGTTTCCATGACTTAAAACATTCTTTTCAAAACTCAATAATAATAATAATAATAATAATAATAATAATAATAATAATAATAATAATAATAACAATAATAATAATAATAATTTATTAATTATTGTAGTTAATTATTATTAATAATTATTGTTATTATTATTATAAAAACTTAATGAGAAAATGGCGGAATAATAAAGATACATTGATTTGTGGTGTCCTTCGAAACATCTCGAGGACACGTCATATATAAGGGATGAACCAGGGAGTAATTTCAGAAATATTTATCAGGAGCCTTCAAAACTCAAAACAAAGTAAAATTATTTTATACAAAACAACCTTCATGCTTCACAAAAATCATATGAAATTAATTTCCTTAGAGTTATTTTATAATCATTAATTTTTTATTATGGTGTCTTCAAGGTTCATTCTTGAGAAGTTCATGCGTAGGAAACTCTATATGAACTTTACATCTGAATCTAAGTGTTGAAATGTATTCTTTCATTTATTTTTTTCATGAGTGTTGATTTTTAACGAAACACTTTTGTACAGGAGAAAAAGATAAGGAGGGTTGTAAAAACATCTAATCTCGCAAAATGTAAAGCTCTCTGAAATATACAGGTGTCCCACTGTGGGCCACTCCCGTAACTTCTAAACGGTTTGCGATATCCAAATGTAGAATTCACTCAACAATGTAAAATTATTTTATACTCCTACATATTAGAATCATGGGGCAAGTAATATTTTCTTTTTTTTTTCAAAATTTAAGTAGTATATGACTTAGTGTAGGGATCACAGAATTTTGAAAATGTGCATACAATTCACTTTTCCCCATAGCACGTCATACGCAGTTTTAACTGTTTTTGACACAAAATAAATAAATAAAAATAAATAAAATAAATAAATATAGACATTGTTCGAAATATTTCTAGTTTTTGAGAAATTTAATCTTTGATTTATTAAATGGAATGATATATTTTTCTGGTCGGCAATGGATAGCTCATGGAAAGAGGAATCCAATGATGTATAAAATGTTAGTATTTTGTTAGAAATTTTAGTATAAAAATAGACTTTCTAACATGTGATTTTAAATTAAATAGACCATATTTCCCCTTGCAGCTGTCGCCTTTGGGGAAGGTAGTCTTCGTGGCGCCGAGCCTGTTATGGACGGCGACGCCGCGAAGCGAAAGCCACCTTCCCTAAAGGCGACAGTTGCAAGGGTTACTAAAGGAATTTAAAATCACATGTCAGCAAAGCCTACTTTTATAACGAAATTTCTATCAAAATACTAACATATGAAACATCATTGTATTCCTCTTTTTATGATCTATCCACTTTTGTTGAGAAAGATGTATAGTTTCATTTAAAAAATTCAAATATGATAAAATTTCTCGAATACTAAAATATTTCAAACAATACCTCTACGGCCCATTACTTGTCCCATGATTCCGCATTGTTGAAAGAAAACTGCATGTCAATATCGTGAACCGTTCTGAAGTTATGAGGGTTGCCTATAGTTGGTAGGACACCCGGTATAATGATGTAAGAACGTAGCTTCAATAATAATTCTCTCATCATGTGCACTTCCTTGTGATAACGTGTACGATGTGATTCAAACGAGAATGATTCTCTGAAAATTGAAGACCAAAAAACATTTAGCAACTAATATTTTGAATATGAGATTCTGATAGTGCATTGAGTGTGTCAAAAATTTCGAGGGGTGTTTCGACATGAATAATCTGTTACTTCCCTTGTAAGGTGATTCTATGGCATTGAACTCTGACTTAATCACGCTGATGTTTTAATGAGCGATGTAATACTACTGGTACTTTTACACATGCACAAGTGTAGAACTTTTTAATTAAATAATTGCTTGATAGCCCACTTTCTTGGGCCAATTAAATGTTTAAGCAATAAAGTAATTTAATGATTTTAACTAAACAATTCACATTGCGGACTGCTCCTATCAAAATCGAAGAGAAAATGACCCCAAGGTATTTGAAGACACATTTACATGAAACACTTTGAATAGAGCTAAGTTCTGAAACACTTTTTATTAATATTGTGTGCCTAAATTACAGAGCACCCAATTACAGCATTGAGAAATATCATTATGGATAATACCAATACGAAAACTGAGAGTCACTCAAATAAACTTAAATGAAATGAGGGCAGGTCAACTTCAAAACTAGTAGTTGAGGTACACAATGTAAAATTTACTTTATGAAATATTGCCAGGAACATTTTTGTATGATACCTTGCAATTAAAATTCTCTCCTTGCAGGAAAAATATAAATTATTTGCCTTCCTTAAAGTTAAAAATGTAGAGGAAAGTGTACAAGGAAACTAGGTTAACCTATTCAAAAGAGAAAACTCCTGCTGGCTATTTAAGTGAACACATTTAATTTTTCTGCGCGCATTTTCCCCGGTTAAATTGTGCCTTTGGAAACGTTCTCGCAGTCGATGCGTGTATGTAACAGAACAGTATTTTGTTTAAAGGAATAATTTTTATGAAAGTTGTTTAAAAACTCACCAAATGGTCCAAAGTTCAAAACATGAATTGCAGATTCCTTCCATGATAATCAGAGTAGTCAGAGAGAATCGAAAATATCGACGATTTGAAAAGCTTCCTATATATTGAGAACGGATGTAGACGAAAACATTGCAGATGAAAACTTGAATCGTTTCATGAGCAACTGACAAATTTTCTATACAATATAGTATTCCCTCTCAATACCTTTTTATCCCCTCTATACACAATAGACTAAAACTATTTTGAATAATTTACAAGAAACCATGAACAACAATCTTCCTCCAACTACTATTTCATGATAGATATTATCTCCTAGTAAAAGTACTCCCCCCAAGACATTTAAAATGAAAATTGAGGTACAAGAAATGAAGCCCCCCATCACATTTTGACCATAACTGCTGTCCAAGAAATCGTTGTAAGAAAACAATTCATGAACTACACACCCATCAAAACATCAAAATTTGGAACAACTAACAATCTATTAATAAAAATATTACACTAGGGCAAAACGGAGTTATACACGACACGTGCACCGCCAGAGGTCACACGCGTCGACATGGAGGCGGCGACCGCCTCTGGGAGGACAATGACACGGGGCGCCCCGCACCGTCCTTCCCGTTCACTCCCCCCATCCTCTATATCTGTCTCCCAGA
The DNA here is from genome assembly GCA_011170035.1 of Teleogryllus occipitalis. Classification (NCBI taxonomy): domain Eukaryota; kingdom Metazoa; phylum Arthropoda; class Insecta; order Orthoptera; family Gryllidae; genus Teleogryllus; species Teleogryllus occipitalis. The sequence goes on along the minus strand of BLKR01001177.1, from coordinate 81,544 downwards.
CGGCGACCGCGCGACGTCCCGGCGCCGTCGCCGCCGCAAGGCATTAATCGGGACGTCGATAGCGCGTCCGCCGCCACTACCACCGCCGGCATCACCATCACCGTCGCGATTACCGTCGCCCTCGCCATTACCGCCGTTGATTGATTGATTGATTGATTTTTTTTGTGTTACTGGGCGCGTCAACTGCTTTGGTCATTAGTCCCGTAAATGTAGTGCATGTTTTTCTCTCGAAAGTTGGCGGTGATCTTCCCCCGCTAGATGGCGAGAACCGGCGCCGACCTACTGTCGACTAGTGGGGTTTCCCCCTACCCAGGACTCTCCCACCAGTGGGGCACCGCCTCAGCCGTGTACAAGCTCAAAGCTCCCGACCGGTCTCCCGGAATATATGGTAGTGTAGTGCATGTTGGTGTGTTTGTGTAAGGGGACAGGACAGGACAGGACAAGGAAGAGGAAGGGAAGATCGCGCGCGGTCCGTCTCCCGTTTGTAAGGGTACTGCTCCGGCATTCGCCTGGCGTTGATCGGAGAAACCACGGAAAACTACCGATCAGAGCAGCCGGCCGCTAGAATTCTCGCCCAGACAGCGACTGAATTCGACCTAGCTGAAAAGCTAGTGTCGAAAATTCTGCCGCCATCAGGACTCGAACCTACGACCTTCCGGACTGAGGCGCTGCAGTGACATCAGTTGATGCACTGAGCTACCGCTCCCGGTCTCACCGCCGTCATCACCGCCGCCACCACTTCTCTGGCCTCCGCCTGGCCATATCCCCGGCCACATCATCCCCGGCCTCCGCCCCAGATGCCGTGCACGGTCGACGAAGACCTCATGTTTAGTGTTGCGGTTAGCATTAACAACCCGCGACCTGCCGCTCCTCGTGCAGGGAGCACGGACGAATCGGGGGGGGGGGGGAGTAGTTGCAAGAAAGCAGCGATTTATTTATTGACTTCAAGGTCAGAATCTGGTTACTTATGTATTCCACTTGTATGTATTTTTTGACGGCAGAAATGGCCTTATCCTCCCCCGATGTGGAGTCGGCTTGGCCCGGAACCATCTAAACCGGTCAGTGCCAGAAAACAAAACACAATCAAACATTTTCCACAATTATAGGCTTTTTGGCGAAAAGTGCCCTATTCTTGAATCTTAGAATTTTGTGGATTTCTCCAAATCGTGGGCCTTGCTAGCTTTCGTCGTTCAGCTCACACCAATACAACTTCGCATTATTGGAAGTTAAAGTACATACATCCAAAAATAAAGACTAATTAAAGACTCTAGGAACAGATTGTTCCACTCCATAAATTTCAAAAACCAGGATTGCACAAAGAAAAAGAGGTGTCATACCTTCTTATGGTCTAACCTACATGAAAACTCAACTTTTGGGTAGGATGTCTTAGTTTTTGTGAAGTGTTTAACGATAATGTTAGGCTCAATGAAAAAAATTGTTTTAGCTTTTATATTTCAAAATTCGGGTTTGTACAAAGTAAAACTTGCGTCACGATTCCTTTCGAGATCATACTGACGAATATTCAAAAACCTCAGAAAAATACGATATACTACCCAAAATTTAAATGTTCTAGGAAATATATTCTGGATTTCTTGGATACAAGCCAGATTTTTGGAACATTATGCGCTGAAAAAAAAATGTAAATAGTCTTTAAATAACCTTTATTTTGAGGCGTATTTTCGTTGTTGTTTGTAGGTAGTTGTAATTTGTAGGTGGGCGCGTTTAGACTAATGCTAGCAGGGACCACGATTTTGGAAAATACATAAGAGACTAAAATTCTGATATAGGACTCTTAATTAACATAAAATTAAGCCTTTAGTTTTGGATATGATTTGGTTGTGTTTGGTTTTTGGCCACTACTAACTTTCTGTTGGTTGGGTGTTAGTGATTACGGACGCGTCACCTACAGAGGTTATTCGTACTGTAAGTGTAGTGCATGTTTTCCCTCTGGAGGTGGCACTGATCTTCCCCGGGGATGGCGAGATCCGGAACCGATCTACCGTCGACTAGGGGGGTTTCCCACAACCAGGTGTCACCCACCAGCAGGGCACTGCCCCAGCCGGGACAAGCTCTAAGCTCCTGACCGATTTCCCGGCAGGTGTGGTAGTGTTAGAGTAAGTGGGTGCAAGTAAGGGGCGAATATAGGACAAGGAAAAGAAAGGAAAGATCGCGCGCGGTCCGTTTATTAGGGTACTGTTCAGACATTTGCCTGGTGGTGATCGGAAGAACCACAGAAAACTACCAATCAGAGCAGCCGGCCTCTAGAATTTTCCTCCAGACAGCGACTGAATTCAAACTAGCTGACAAGCTAGTGTCAAAAATCTTGTCTCTGTCAGGACTTGTACCTAGGACCTTCCGGTCAGAGGCACTGCAGTGACATCAGTTGATGCACTCAGCCACCTCTCCCGGTGCTACTAGCTTTAGATGGCTCTGGTACGCGCCGATTGCGGTGTCGTCCTTAGCATTGCGATTTGCACTGACAACTCGGGTGCTCGTGTAGGTGGCATGGTCGATTCGGAGAGGTAGTTGCAATAAAGCAGCAATTTCTAAAGAATGGCTTCTAGGTTAGAGGATGAACACACACGTATTTCTTTCGCATTTTTGCCAAAATCCTGAAATTCTGTGTTCATCAAAGCAATTTGAGGTTCCAACACAACGTTCACGAAGCAAGTTGGTCAAAAATTGTTGTATATTGTCTAGCACATTTTCGCCTGCGGGTGGAGATACAAAATACTCTTTGATATAATAAAGATCACAACGCTTTAAAACAGTTGTTTTATTATAAATACACTCTAAACATATGTAAAATTTCTTCATGTACAAACACTGACCGGCGAAGTCGGACTACCAACCCAATAACCCCAAATACATACATATAAACAATTTCATAAATATATATTACTTGCAACACTATTAAATATAGAATTCAACTGCCTTGGTCTATTTCAAATTATTGAAGTTTGGAAAACATTGTAATCTTATTAGTTGTAATGAATTACATGTTTTTGCAGACAACTCCTTCACGTAATCTCGAAAGTGAGCAGAGTGAAGTAGAAACAGAATCAGATGGAAGCGTATGATAATAATGATCAGTATAATACGTTCACTACCTGAAGAAATATTACTATTTTTAAACATGCTCGACGTTGACTGGTGCCAATTTGAAACAAACCCCACTTGGAGTGACATTTTGGAACATAATTATTACTGATAAATGTGATTTGGGCGCCAGGAAAAGGTTACACTTGAAACCAAACGATTCCTACATGATTTAAATATCTCTCATTCCAACATTCTGTTGTGCTAGCTCAGTTAATTGGGGTTCGAAGTTCATAATTGTTGCTACTTACTCTGCAACCAATTATTCAATGTGCCATCCATACGGAGTGGCGAGGAATCTGAAAAATCTTATTAAAATGCTGGATTGCATGTAACGAACAATGATAATCAGCTTTCTTTCCACTTAAAAAATTAGAATTTATTACATCAATTATGATTCTGTTGAAAGTTAACAATTATTACATTGATAATCAAAAATGAATTGATCTTTAGTTATGACCAGTTTTTTTCTATATTACAATAGTTTAAAAACCTTGTTATTCATTCACGGGTCTTTGCGCGCTCTTCACTTCTTCGTTCGATTGCTCCCCGTAGAACCTTCTCCGTCGACGCAGCAGAATCTTGTTTCTGGATGAAGTCCTCGCCTAATGTCCGTTATCTGGTTCCAAATTCTCTCGGCGATACTATTATAATCCGTGACTTCCCTTGCTTGCGTCTCGGGTGGATGCCTAGACACTTATTTATTTCCTACAAGAACACTCTATCCTAATATAAGAAACGATAGTTAATTTTATACAACTGTCAATTACAGTCTTTCCTCGACCTGGTAAAATGTATCAGGAGCCGACCCTCTCATCACTGCGTTGCTCGAGCGAATGAATGTTCTTCTAAAAACTCGGAAGCATCCGAATTTTATCTTTTTCTTTTGTCTCTCAAAACAATGCTTATTCCGCCTCTTCTCTGTCATTTCGACCTAACGAAAATGATCCTTAACGCCGGTTGTTTATTTGTCACACAGCGATCCCCTCGCGATCGTCTATTGACATCCCTATATTCTATGTCATATAAAATTACATTTTCATAATAAAAATGGTTCGTCAATTTGGTATATCACAATATTAGGGATTTTTTTATATTAAAGTCATAACTGTCTTAGAGAATTGGTATCTTTATTGTATCAAAAATACTTTCAATAGACAGTTTCTCATAGAAAAAAACACACTCGCTCGTGTAGATGTCAATATTATACGTTCAATTCTTTCAGAACCTTATTGCAAAATGACCGTTACACTCACAAAAATTATTTGTTCCGATCCTACAATTAATCCTCAAAGAGATTTCGAACACTGAAGATTTAGATGAAGACTCCTGTATCAGCATTTCACTCCAATTACGAGCACAACTAATAATTAAAACAATAAAAATAGTATCTCCTCGTAAAACGACTCGAAGTGTACAACCAAGAACTAATTACGTTTTACTGTCGTACAACAATTTGACTTCTCTCTCAATCTCGTTTTTCTCTTTCATTGCGCTCGAGTTCTCGTATTTGCTTGGAGAGCTGCATCCTAAAACTGTAATGAGCGAGTTCGAGAGGTCGGCTGCTCGTAGTAGATGAGACCTCCTTCCGACAAACAGGGCAGTATTCGCGCAATTCAATACCCAGTATGGCAAAAGCGTGCCGGTTGCCCTGTCAACAGGTCGTTATTATTTTAGTTGGTGAATATATAGGCGATTTTACGTGAATTTGGCGAACCTGTTATAAGTTTGATTCTTTTTCAATAACAACGAACTCGAACGAAAATATATAATAATAATTCACGTCAATCAAAAGCGTTCTGTCTACACAGTTGCAATCCATTGGACTATTGGCAGTTAATTTTCAACGTCCTGAATTGAAGAATTCGGATGGTAATCATGATGAAGACGATTTTTCTGAATCCAATAATGAATTTAAAAATTGAAAGCTATTTTCGTATCTTAAAGAAACGTCTACTCGAATACTTTTGCGCCGGATGATCTCGTTTGATTTCAAGACCAAAATGTAAAACCTTTTGAAGTAGAGATTATTCTACGACCAACAAAAATAACAAGGCTTGAAAAGCAGACAACGGAATCTCAAGAGCCGGGGAAAAGAAATGCTACTTTTTAAGATGCAGAAAGGAAAAAAGGCAGTTCTAATTGCGGCACGAAATTTATTGCTTCTAGGAAGTTCCCGTACAGTTGTCATCTCTCCCGAATAAAAAATGTACAATCCACTCCATTTTGAAAAAGAGCATTAAAAAGTTCTCAATTACCACTCCACGTGTACTTACCAACTTCAATCGTCCATTAGAGGTGGATTTTCGATGTATCTAAGAGAATTGTAATGACCTTTGTCTCCCTAAGAAAGAAAAAAGGAAGAAAAAAAGAAAGAAAAAGAACAACATTTCACTCAACACCATCACCTGTAATCTCGGAATAAACGGTACAGCGTATATACACTTCGGGAATAAGTGGACTAACAAAGACGAATTAAATGGCGGAAGCAAATCAGTTGAAAGTAGAAGTAATTCTTGATGAATTTTAACGACGAAGGGAATCAAGATGTCATGGGAGCAATGAATTGGAGGCCGTTCATGTCACTACCTCTTTCCGAAGCCCACTGAAAAGGTTCCAACCTCGTCCAGCTTACGACGTTTGTTTCTCATGTTTAGGTCACATTGATTAAATAAATTTTGTCAAGCACTGCAAATCGCTGTCGTCACTCATTTGTTTTATTAGGCAAACCGCTTTATGTTGTACGTTCCAAGCTGTTTTGAAACGACATTAATATTAGCTGGGTAATCGAGGAAAAGTGGAAAAATTAATAGGAGAAGGGAAAGGAAAAAGAAAGAAGAGAAAAAGAACGAGTAAAGAATATAATAAATTTTTACGCTGACTGCGACCCATGGTCAAGTCTTCGCCATTTTAATCTAGCTCCGTTTCTTCAGGTTGTGTTTACTTCCCGAAACCTCTCAACGCAATCCGTTCAGACTTTAAGGTTTCCTAATTCTCTTCAGGCCTATGAAGAGGAGATGGTTCTTTAGAAGGCGAAAAAACAGCATAAGAAATGGGGCAGCATATCATCACCTAATTTTTTTGAGTATGGAGATGAGATAAATGTTCATTTCATGTCCGGTACTAAACTATACCTACACTATACCTGCACATGTACGGAAAATTTGATGTTGCCTCCGCCGGTATCGATGTGGCTAGACTTCGGTCGCGAGTTGTTTAAAATTGTATAGTGCGTGTTTGTGTGCATGTGTGTGTCATATATGTTTTAGATTGTTCTGTTATTCGGTTTGCGAATTCTTGTGCTGTGATTGATATCAATGCGTGTTCTGATGCTTCTGACGCAAATAAATACACCGCTATAAAAATAAAACACATATACAATATTTATTTAAAATATAAGGAAGACAATTGATTGTTTTGAAAATATAATAATTGAATCATTGAAATCGTTTCAACAAATTTTTACATTTAAGTTTTATCAGCAGTCGGAACAAACTCGCTCTTCTTAGAAACTCACAATTTATTTGGAAAATTTAATTACCTTCAGAAGTTGTAAATACATTTTGTCGTGAAATATCTCGCGAAGTAAAATAGAAGACGAAGAATGCAAAACGCAGAAGAATTTCCTTACGTCGCATGAACTATATTGTATGAAGAATTCCTCAGTAATTTGGAATTTCCTAAGAGCGAGAGAATTATTTGTGACTCAAAAAACGAATGTCCACGAACAAAAAACAAACAAACAAACGAGTGTACTTTTTCATATTTACTTTGATTTTATAAGAATATCAAATCAGTATGTATAGTTTCATTGCAATACCAATCGAATATTGCAATATTGGACAGTAACCGAAAACAAAACCTTATTTTTGAAAATAAAATTCCCAATATTACTTATTAAGTACATTCTATTACTATTTACAGAAAACCATATTTTATTTTACTTTCCCCCCATTATGTAATCTTCTCGTAAAGTATTTTTACTTATTAGACCGTTTTGGTCCTTTATTTTAAAGATGAAAACATTTTTTAGGATAACTGTTTTATATCAATGTATTACATGTGATAAAATAAAGGACTAAAACAGTCTGATAAATTGAAAAATCTTTAGACAGAAAATCAAATAATAATTTTAATTTTTACTTATTCTTCTGTATGTGGTGTAAAGGAAAAGTATTAGATTTGGTAAAAAATTTTGAGATTGAAATTTATGTAGTCGTGTAGTAAGTAGTTAAGGATTCGTTCGACCGTTCCTTGAAAAAAAATGTGTAGTGAGTAGGAGATCCCTGAAAGGAAATTAATGCATTTCTTACGTAAAATTGTAAAGATAGTAAAAATTACCACTTCATGTTAATGAACGGGAGTTGGGACAATGGGATAAGCCATTATGCCAGTTCCCATAATCTCAATCCTTCACAAACGCACGCACGCACGCACGCACGCACGCGCGCGCGCGCGCGCGCACACACACACACACACACAAACACACACAAACACACACACATTCATACGTACTGAGATAAGTTATCACAAGGGTGAAAGGACAATTTCCGTGAGTGAGAAAGTAAATTAGGAAAATCATTATGAAGCAATAACGAAAGAATCAACAAATACAGTGTTACAGTACCAGTGCCAAATCAGTAATTAGAGTAAGTGTTAGGAAGGGGAATGGCCTGCGCACTCGGACGAGACACGTTTTTCGGGTGCGATTTCGCGCAGAGAAGACAGATGACGAGCGCGTAAGATAAAGAAACGGGACAGACGGGCTTTTGATGCGATTATGGGTGGACGCTGATAATGTTAGTAATGTTAGTAACATAAAAATATAATCGCGTGTGTCGAGGATGCAGATGCCATTCATCGGGACGATATTCGATAAAATGACGATGCCATTGATTGGGACGATATTCAATTCAAATTCATTCAAAACAAAACGAAGAATTCTGTGAAGAACATTTCTTGCATCTCGTAAATATTATTTGAAATCAGTAACATTAAAAATTACGTAAAAATCGATGAAATCATCAAAAAATGCATTAAAAATGACGTAAAAACGTAAAAAGTGACTTAGACGAAATCGACAAAAAATGCAAAATAATGTCTCATAAAAATGGGCCAATTCTATTTGTCATAACATAAAATGAATTTCTATACTAAACGGTATTATTCTAAAGTGAAAAGAAAAAAATTACATTTCATTAAAATCCGCCCCCCCCCCACAAATAATTATATTTATTTCCGGAATTTAATACATGTTCATTAGCTTCATTAGCGTGCATGTATTTCGGGTGCTCGTTTACGTTAAACATAATATCCTCTGACATTAATCAGCCAAGAAATCTCTTATTGCCGTCCTCTAATCAGCATCCTGGCTATTGCAGTCAAAGCAACTTCCAATGGAAACGCGTTTTCGCGAGTTCTGTATATCTGCGGGAGTTCCCTCCCCACAAACAGCCTTCAACCGCCCCTTCTTCACTTCTCCGACAAACGCATCGCTCGCTGCCGGCGACGAAAACAGACGACATTGAGCAAATCAAACGCCGACGTTCGACTGTCGCGAGCGGTTGCTGCCGCCGCCACCTGACACCGCCAGCGCCCGCAGCGCCTCATGGGCGAATCAGTCCCACTTCAAAGAAACCGCGCCGGGGGAGGGGGAGGGGGAGGAAAGGGGAGGGTTGGGGTTGTAAAAGGGCGAGGAGGAGGGGGCCGCTTAGCTGCGACAAGCTGAACGACGGATGCAGGAGGAAAAGCTGAATATCGAGAGAGAGAGTTCAATGAGAGAAGTTTGTCTTCGTAAACATGAAATACCACGCGCGATACAATGTTGTCAGTAGAGCAAAGTAAGATTTAATGCTGGTTCGTACCATTTGAGCAAAATCATAAGCCGAGGTCTGGTAGTTGTTAAAAATCTACTTAAAATGATTGGAAATTTTAAGGGTAAGTTTTATTTGTTTTGTGGTTTTCATGTAACTTTTGTGAAGCTCGTATATGCCACAAAACTACCTTTAAGGTCATTTCGCATTCAATCTTCTAAACATGCTTGATATTTTTTTTTAATTTGTCTAACAGGCTTTTTCTCTGTTGCGGCAAAAATGAAGAAAAAAAGGAATACACGAATCTTTATTACTAATTGCCCATTCGCGCAGAAATTGAGAGAAAACGATGTAACCTCCAGCCGCATAAGAGGTGTCACTGGTGTTTTTAGATATTCAGGAATTTGGGGAAAATACAAAAACAATGACATTTCCATTTTGACTTACCGAAGTTTGATTGAATTATTTCACTTACTCATATATACTGTACATCAATATATTCATTTCATACATACACACCTACATACATATATACCTTCTCATATTTCGCGTACCTACCCAATTCTCATGCTCAATGGCTCACTGCTTACAATATTGCTAACATTATGCGATAGTAAGGCTCCAAGAAAGAAGCCTCCCGCCATTAAATATTTGTTATTTAAGAGTTGTCTCATGGAGCAGCAACTTTTTTCTAAATTCTTGTTGGGTAAAAAAACTGTGGTACTGAAAATTCATACATATTATACTATATTATTGCAGTACTTTTTTGTTAAAATATTAAATTTATTGCAGTGTTATACGTGAAAGTTTTCTTTGGTGTTTTTTTAGAAGCGTACGTGTCACGTTTTGGAAAATAATTTTAAGTTGTTTTGTTCAGCAGCAATTTTTTGCTGTGGCACGCTACTGATATAATACAGATATTAATTTCTTAATTGTTTATATTAAATACGATGTACATTTCATATGCTGTAACACAATAACACGAAAAAGTCGTATTTTGAGTATTATACGTTATTTTATAAAATGTTACAATAACGGCTATGAATAGAATTCCTCGATAACAGAGGAGCAGTTTATTATAACTTAATTCATAGACTATCAATTATCTGTATTTCAGCAACCAGGAAACGTTTATTTCAAAATTTCATTTTTCGAGTTGTGTCAATATTGCAACTGATGGAAGATAGATAAATTACACACTACCTTCAAGGACAAGATTTTGAATTCCTTGCAATTTACGTCGTTACTCGAACTTCTAACTACGCACAATCTACTTTCATTCACGATTGTCTAACAATTAAATAATAAAGAAAACTTTATTTAGCCTGGTCTGGGAGACAGTATTAGATAATTCTTATATATTTAATGAAAACAATTAAATGATAATTGCTCGAAGAGTTGCTTTCGTTTCAGTACTGGCGCAGATTGTTCACCAATTTGTTGGAAAATTTATTACTGACCCGTCGTAACTGACCCGTGTAAGTGCCCTAAAGCTCAATGATGGTGATACTGACTTCTGATGTTGGAGCATCTGTTCATAAACACCAGTATCCGAAGAAGTCCGTACGCGGAACAATTTCACGTTGCGCATCAACATACTATCTGCAAACCTTGGGAATCAACGAAAAAGGAAAATCGAAATCTAAAGCGGTTAACATTTCCCTTTACGCAGGCCCACTTCAGAACGCGCGGCAAGTGGAGCTCTTTAAGAACCGTCTATGGTGCAATAGCTTCCAGCAACGCCGACAGACAACAGGTAGCTGACAGCTCCCGGAAACAAACAAAAGAGCCTCCATCGGCGGCTCACACCTTGAAAAGTGCTGTCAGCGGCAGGGCCCGGCGCGGCTCGCACTATCTGGTGGTGAAACGCGACTACGCGCCAATTACAAAGCGCACCAGAGGTCTCTCAGGGTGCTCAAAGAGTCTCTTCACGTAATGGATTCGGGTGACATCCCGACGTGCAGTTGAGGGTTTTTCTCGTGCTCAATAGGAAAGCAATGAACATAGTGAAAAGACCAAATGGAGTGTACGCAAGTACACGCACGTACAAGTACCCACACAAATGAATTGGTACGTATGGTAATAAGAGAGTTTTCTCTAGTCCCCATAAAATGTTAACTCTGATTTTTTCTGCAATTGTAAATATAATGTTTTGTAAATCGTTTTAATTTTTCATTCCAATGAAGTTATAGTTTTAAAACGTGTGATTTATTTCACAATTAAACATTATTCATTATTATTATATTACGTATCATTTTACATTTTTTATATTACAAATTTAAAAAATTGTAAGTAACAAGTAAAATTCATTGGTGAAAAATTAGGTCATTGAATAATTTTTGAAGATCAATTCTCACTATACGTTGTGCCTGAAAGGATTCTGATGAACAAGAGTCAAATAACTAGTTTACTGCAAATTGAGGATACGTGAAGATTTAGAATATATTATTGAATACTAGAGAGGGCTATTAAAGTGCCACGCCGATTGATTGGAGCACACCTGCATACTCCTGAAACCACCGTAGGTGGAGAGAGAGGCGAGCCTTCACAATTCGCTGGGCATTAATTGTCGTTCAAGCATATTCACAGTCTCGGGGTGCTTCTGGCTCTTATTTGAAATATTATTAAAGAAAGCAACTTTAGTACGGGATGAATGCAAACACTCACAGGTGAATGTAAACACTCACACAGTAAATGGTCGTATATGACAGTCTGCAGAAATGAGCGACGCGCTCACTACGAGAGAAACTATGTGAGAGGTAGATCAGAGAAACCACCGCAATCGACAAACGAACTACCTGGGCAAGGTTCCACAATCTCGCTGATGTGGAATTCATCAAGCAAATTTACGAATCCCGCTATCCAACTTACACCCACACAAATATGCATACATACGCACGTGCGCGCGCGCACCACACACACGCACCACACACACGCACACATACACACGCACACATACACACGCACACATACACACACATACACACATATACACACATATACACACACACATACACACACACACACACTAAAGATGTTCAGTTCCGTCGCCTGTACTCACATCGCCTTGAGTATAGTACCTATTCAGATATGTATAGAATGATTTAGCTCGGTCAATTCAGTTATGAGAACTTAAGACGCAAACACTACACGTTACACTACACGTTACTACACGTTACACACCCTAAGGAAGAACTGTATGCCGAAAAATTGCAACGGAAGAGACGAAAAAATAAAAGTAAATCACAATCTTGATAAATGACAGAAATAAAAATTATGTGGAGATGAATAAACGGCCAAGAGAAAATTGGATGTTACATTTCGATTGAAATTACCTGAGATCGGAATGAGTGAGATGGCAACATTTTATTATAAAGCGGATTCGTATATGATTTATTGAGCCCAATTTCCTTATGAGTCTGTGGCCGTGAGTAAATAATTGAATACGGTTTTCCTTAAGCTAAATAAATAAACTGTCTAATGTACTATTTTACAATACTTCAGGAAAGAGCTCTTATGTATATTAAAAAACGCATTTTGTTACTACTTCAAAAACTTCATAAGTGCTCAAACCAAAACCTAAAAATCGAATGAAGTGTATTCATTTGACACAAAACGCTTAAGTAAATGTTGCATTTTACCTAAATATATATTAAATGTCGAAATGTGAACTAATTTCTTATGAAATCCCTTTCTTGTTGAGTAACTTTACGGTTGCATACAGCGAATGATATGGTTTAGACTCTGGCATGCGAACATGACTCGTTTATTACATTCACATTTTATGAATCATATTTTATAATTATTTGTTACTGATTGTAATTAACCTCAAAACTGTTGCATTATGAACAAAATTACACCTTTAATTACCGATGGACAGCCACTAATTAATTTCTAATTATTGTATAATATATGAATGTGTTTAACATCCATTGGATCACACACTACTGATGAGCAATTGCACAGGATCCATCGGTTAGCGATAACACGTCCTTTTCAAGTATATGATGCATGCCAATCACATTCTCAATTTTTATAAAAGAAAATATATTTCCAGCGAAAAAATTTCATAACACAAGTCTTAAATTTCTCAAAGAGCACATATTACTTCCCATTAACACTTGCATTAAGTTTTCAATACCTACCAAAACAACGAGATTATCGAACAAACGTATTCAATTACTTATGTTTACAAATTACAAATAAAACTATAATTATACAAAAGATGTATTACAAAGGAGACACATACTTACGGCATTGGTGTGAAATCTCTCGCATACATTCGCACCACATTCAGATGCACCGTTTCTTCCACCTATTTGTAAGAATTATACCGCAAGAACTTTTAACCAGATATTTCGTTCATATGATTCCTCACACGCACATTTCTTGCTTCCAGACTACGTTCATTAATTCGTGAAACTTATCTTTCCCGTTAAAATCTAAGTTCGTAACATTCACCGTTCTCCTTCGATACTGATATTTATTTTAACATATCAACAAATTCACGCACTGTTTTAAGTAATAGGAGTTTATAACCCTATTCTCCCAAAAATGAAGTCAACTCTGTAACGAAATGTTAAATATTTTCCGTGCTTTCGGACTAAACACTAGCAATATCGTCTGTCTCTCCACAACACGTGCACGGAACTACCGATTGGAGCCCACCACTCCTTGTCTTTCGTTGGTCATTTCTTGAGAGTCAGTGCGAGTCTCGAGTTATTAGGTGTTTCGCGAACCGCACGAGGGGTTTAAGTTGTCGCAGGCATTTCAAGGTGAAATATCTTCGCAACTTGCAGAAAGGAGCGCGTGGCAGAAGGTCTCACTGAGGTGTAGTTGAGTTGGATCCATCAGCTGGATTAGCTATATAAAAAAGTGGTCCGGAGTTATAAACATAAATAAGCCAAAGCAAAGTGACAAAACCATCCAGACACTAAATGAAATCATTTAGTGAAAAATAAATATAACCATGTACAAGAAATAATCATCGGAATGCAGGGTTCCACGTCTTTCTTCAATGAATCATTAAATATTGCTAGTGAATAGCATACATCACCACAGACCGGGAGCAGTAGCTTAGTGCATGAACTACCATCACTGCAGGGCCTCTGACCGGAAGGTCCAAGGTTCGATTCCTGTCGGCGGCAGGATTTTCGATACTAGTTTTTCAGCTAGGTCGAATTCAATCGCTGTCTGGAAGAGAATTCTAGCGGCCGGCTGCTCTGATCGGTAGTGCGTGGTTTCTCCGATCAACACCAGGCGAATGCCGGAGCAGTACCCTAAGAGAAGAGCCACGGACCGCGCGCGATCTTTCCTTCTTCTTCCTTGTCCTATTCTCTCCCCCCCCACACACACACACACTAACATGCACTACCACATATTCCGGGAAACCGATCGGGAACTTGGAGCTTGTCCCAGCTGGGGCGGTGCCGCGCTGGTGGGAGAGTCCTGGTTAGGGGGAAACCCCGCTTGCCGACGGTAGATCGGCGCCGGATCTCGCCATCCAGCGGGGGAAGACCACCGCCATCTCCCGAAGAAAAAACATGCACTTAACTTACAAGACTAATGACCTAAGCTGTTGACGTGCCCGGAAGCACTAATCAACCAACCAACCACGGAATTGGCAGATCAGTGCTGGTAGTCTCCATAAATTTTACCGAGGCATCGACTCATTTAAACACCAGGCGAATGCCAGAGTAGTACCGGCATTCGCCGTGGCCCCAATAAACGGGCCACGGACCGCGCGCGATCTTTCCTCCTTCTTCCTTGTCCTATTATCACCCCTTTCTTACATTCACATGCACTATTACACTTGGCCGGAGACCAGCCGGAAGCTTTGGTGCCCCGCTGGTGGGAGATACCTGGCTGGGGAATATCCCCGCAAGCCGACGCTAGATCGGCGCCGGATCTCGCCATCCAGCTGGGCAAGATCACCACCACCTCCCACGACAAAACATGCACTACACTAACGGGACTAATGACCTAAGCTGTTGACGCGCCCGGAATCATTACTCAATCGACCCATTTACTTGATTGATGTGGCCAATCCGCCCCCATCGAGCCCCGAACCCTTCGAATACAGGAAGATGCAATTTCGGAACTACATTCCTTAAGTATAGAGTGATTTAAATTACCATACCTTTTTTGCACTTTTCCCAAATTTTGCATATTTTCCAAAACCAAATTTAGGGCCTTTCATCATTTTAATTAATAAAATTCACAAATGTATTATTTGACATTAAATTTATTAGTTAACAACCTAGCACATTAATATAAATTTAACTTAACATTACTCGAATTTTAAAATGAAAATGAAATATTTTACGTAATTTTGGTAACATTACTTAATTAAATAATAAATATATTTTATTTTTTAATAAATATTAGCTAAATCCGAGCGATTTCATCGCACAAAAGAAAGAGTGGAAATGTTTATTACAGAAAGGTAATACATTTGTACTAAACGGAAAATCTTCCAAGATATTGTTTCATGTCGTTTACTACTAATTCTCCAAGATCAATGAAACAAGGAAGGTTTAGAAATTCTAGAACAAAACAATCACTATTCACTATAAAAAGAGAGAAAAATGATTTATAAAAATGTAGTTTTTATGTATATTTACCAATATCTCTACATTTGTTTGTAGTGAACGAAAGCAGAATATCCTGCTATCCACATTCACTCAAAAATAACGCATCTCAAATAATTATAATCATTGGAAATTTAATTTAAATGATATGTGTATCACAGGTCGCCACTGCGTTTATGTACACACACTAATTTTTGCATTAAAAAAATAAATCTTCGAACTTAAAAACTGCATTACCTACTCTTCACAAACTATAACCTCATATTCTCACACACTAACTCGCGCTTGGCCAAGACCTTGAAGTAGCTTTTGACATACCAAACGACAGAATTAACAAATAACCGCAGAGAAGCGTTCATTCTATTAATTTTACGATTTTATTATAAATTTGTTTTTATACTATGTATTAGCTTAAGATTAGCAAGTGACATTAATGTCTCAATCGCACTACCTTTCACTTAAAGCACAATTCACGAAATCTAGTTTAGTAGAAAGCTCAAATTTATTTCTCTACGAAAACACTTAGTATTTTAAATAAGACGATTTTTTAAATACCTGAGAGACAAATGAAAAATGTGTAATCACATAAAAAGAGACATAAATGCTTATATATTAAACAATTTCAAACAATCTTTATGAGTTATAAACTTTTTAAATAATACACTCTCTCCACGTTTTATCAATGTTATAAAATATGCATCCAAGAAGTGCTTTATAAACCAAAATATAAATTTAATGAAAGGTATTTTTTAATAATGATTTTTATATGACCTGCCAAATCCACATTTTTCCTTTCAAGTAAAAGAAAAATATGTAATTAGCCTTACTTCTCGAGAATAATAGAACTACAACAGTAGAATCCAACGCCATGTCAATGCATCGTAATTCGTGTCAGTAATAGCACTCAATGTGCATCAGTGTCTCAAAAGAATAATACTACTGAAAGACCAAGCAAGACGCAACTTCAGCTAAAACCGTAGTGATAGCAGCCAATTAGAACAGTTTCGTAATTTATATTGATGGAGGACTGGAAATTAAAGGAGTGATGTTCCTTATTTTCCCATTGCATGACTGCTCGAGTTATCTCACTAGTAAAGAACGACGCTTCTGTTTCCGAGAAGCACTTTGCACTACAAGTACCAGTAAAGATGTTCCAAATGATAAGAACTAGAAGAGCTCTGGTTAAATGCTTGGAGTTACGGGAAGGTAGCTCCAATTTGATGTAAGTGATGATGAGACCTGCAGTAATCGTTTGCAGCGATACGATCGGTAGGCACAATTTTATCTTTACAGAAACTCCTTGGCATAAAATGACGGGGCTAAAGGATATGTACGTCAACATACAATGCACTCAATCAATGAGATATTTATAATATGAAGACTACATTAATTCCGACCGATACATGATTTCGACTTAAATATGCTGGTCAACTGATAATTTATTACACTGTCTTATACTTTAACAAAAAATTGTCTTCCCCATCAAATTTTTAACGTGTCAATATAAATCATATTTTCAAAACTCACTGTCTTAAAAAAAACATTTTTAGAGAAAATACGAGTTTATGTTGTCATTGCTGAAAACCAAAATCAAATTGGATCTTGTGCTTTCTTTACTTTTCAAGTAATCAAACAATTTCACTGAGATTATTTCATTTGTGAAATTAATTCCAGTAGCGTTAAAATATAGCACTAAAGTCAGAGTATCCCAAAAATGTACCGCTTTTTCTTACCACCTCGTCTCTGCTGGCCAATTTCAAGGGGCGATACATTAATCATAGGAAGCTTCGTCATATGCTCCTTGAGCGCAAGTGCAATATAATTAAATTTGGCGCATTCTTAAACTAATGGAAGTAATTTCATTCTCGGAATATTGTTGTTAAATACCACCCGTGCATTGGAAATTTCCAGATCAACTTCCAATACAGTGAGCGTCCCTGGTTTTGATAATCTCCTTTGCGCGTTGCAACCTTTCTCATGAAATTAATGTTATATTTTTATACGAATAGTGACAAAGAGGTACATTTTTTTAAAATAATTGTTTTGCTTACCTTTCGTAGGTAGAACAGAAACGAGTAATTCATGTTGGGCGACCATGTCCTAATCTAATAATATTTCAGAATTTAATTTTTAAAACAACTGAAGAATAGGAAAAACGTCGGGCATGTATTTTTAAATACTTTAAAATGTGTTATTCCAATCTTTGCAATAGACTCTACAACACCCTTCCCGCACGCACACACAGTTTGTAACTGTTTTTGGCGTTAAAAATATAATTAAAATTATTTAAAAAATGAATCTACAATGACCTCATTGATGTTATTTTGCGACCATCTTTCCCTCATTCTTCCAATATTATAATTAAATATAAATTGTTATATTGTTTATATAATTCAATTGTACTCTGAATATGTTTGCAAAAAGATTAGTGTGTGGATTAACACTTTCCTTCCCTGCCAACGCTCTAGGTTCAGAATGAGGAGACGCCACTGGAATATATCAGGAAGGAATACATCAAAATGTGTGTAAACCTTACCATTCATTTAAATTTTGTTTTAAGCAACTTAACTATTATTTTAAACTTTCTGAAAGTTCAACCACTTACTGTACACCAAAGATAAGACGAATTCAAGAATATTGTAATAAGTTTATTTAAATAATGGAAATCATTATTATCGGGTAGGCCCTTCCTCATCGAAAAAAATTAAAACTTGAGACAAAATCACTTCAAAACATTTCATTCCATTGCTAGACGCTTCTACTTTTAGATCTACTGATCAATTGAATTGCGTGCCAGCACGGAGAGAGTATGTACCGATCTCTCCTTTCTACCTCCTCCTACAATTTTTCCATTAAAGACCTCATGCGCCAATGCTCCTCAACCTGCATTCCCAGCGTGGCTTTACTCCCTCCCCTTTCCGTCATTTCAGCGCTCACCTTCAGGGCCTTGGGTCACAATTGCGTCTCGACGCTCCCCGCCAAGCGGCTGCGCTAACACAACGCGCAAAGGCTGGGGCCCCGCCCACCGCCGCCAGCGCCGCCACTTGAGACGTGCTAAAAATTGCATGGCGACGCCCGGCGCGATGAATAACTAACGCGTGCAATTACCGGGGATCAATTAGCGCGCGCTCGCCGGAAGCCTCCGACGTCGCCCCGGAGGAGGCAAGGCTTCCGCCGGAAAAACGCGGCGCCCTCCACTGGGAGCGCCAGCGACGTCTGCAGCGCTTCACTGGAACGAGCGCGCCGCGTGCGCGACCAGGTGGAAAGAGGTGGGTGAACTATCGTATCCAACTTCAGCCAATGAGCTTCAGGTACCAGTTTGCTTCACAATATTAGCAGGAATTTTAAATGCAGTCAGATACCCACATTATCTCCTTGTTAAATTGAATTGAATTGATGTATTATTTTACGTGGCGAGACTCCGGCCATGAGGCTGCGCTTCTTTCATCAACTAGGGGAGAAAGAAGGTGTTACTCGGGCGACGAAACAGGGAAATTAGCTCACAGGATTCATTTATGCTTGAATGTGTTTTACACGCAATAAATCTACTAACATGTGACAGCTGGCTTTACTTCCCCTCCGAAGGAAGGCGTACGAAGGATTTTTTGCCCTTAAAAATCCACGGCTTCGATCGGGTTTGAACCCGCAAAGTTGGGTATACCGCTCACCGTTATACTATTGACGACCGCAATATTTGTTATATAGGTCATTGAAATAAAATATATTGCAGCTTTAATTACACCTTCATCGTGTTATTTTTTATTGGTCACCGTTTCAAATTGTCACTTTATGCCATTTTCAAAATGTTTCTCAACATCTCTGGCTCTCCATGCAACATGGCCGCCAGCGTCTGGTCAGGCTTTTCAAACGAAGTGCCCGTGTTGTGGTCACGTGGTTCGTGACGCTGGTGCTGCACAGAGCGAGCAAAAATCGGTGCGCCGGACCAGCTCACCCATGTCCTTCCACCATGTGGGCGACAGAACCATTGCAATATATTCTGATTAAAACACAGTGGCACTTCAAGGCCACGAGCTGGAGGGAGAGGGAAATATAGTCATCCAATCGGGAGCTTCCTTACGACTTAAATTTTTAGTACTGGAGCTCCCTTTTGGATGACTATATTTCCCTCTCCCTCCTGCTCGTGACCTTAAAGCGACACTATGTTTAAATTGAGACTTAACGCTTTAACGTCTTAAGATCTCAAAGTGCCTATAAATTTAAATTTGAGACTATCGGTTATGAATAACGGTACCTGCCATATTCCCCTGACGTAGCTAAATGCCTTTTTGTTCGTGTTATCTTGTAGATAATGATATAGTAACTTTAAGTAGCAAAATGTTAATTAAATGACTGCATATGTAATAGGAAAAAGATCGATTCTATTAAGCAAATTGATTAGTTTTTTATAGGAATTTACCTCGGACATGTTTACCATATTTATTTAAATCTGCTGTAAATAAGTCTCTATGTTGGTTTACTTAGGGGTCCGATTCAAGACAAGTTGTATTTCTAATAAAATGAATTAGTTAATAAAAGTATCTACATTTTGGATAGGTCGCTGAGCTAAAAAGTTCAAGGTTGAGTTAATCTGGTGTACTCTCGGGTCTGTTCAGCTTTTGTTTTCACTGGAACAAGCTCCTCGCCATTCATCCTTTATTTCATCTTGGGACTACTTAGCATTCCGAAAACTACACTCAGGTGAGAATTTTTGAAGTCACAACTTGCATATTGTGAGCTAGAGAAGAATCAATAGGAGCGCTAAAAAATGCAAAGAGTGAATTTGCCCTCTCATTAACTTTCTGAATGCCACCTCTCAACGAAAGCTGATTGGCTGATCTCCTCTTGAAGAAGACGAATAATTGATACTGCTTTAAAATTAATTGCTCCTTTTAAATTCAGTGGGGAAAATTAAGAATGTTCTTGAAATCTGGTAACAATTCTTTATTTTCCCTTTTCAATAATCATCTATCTTGACATCTCCTTGACTCTATTTTGGAAAGAAGAAGGGAATGCCAATATAGTATTACAGTAAATACGAGAGGATCGATGACTTTGATATGGTGTCCAATTTTTTCTCTTTAATGAAATAGAAATACTGACACAAATAATCATACATACGTTTATTCAAATGACATATGTACAAATCATTATCATTTCCAATGATATTATTTTTTAAGTCTTCATTATTATTGATTTCTGATTTTGCGCAATACAGTGCAAAAATTTTAAACATTTTCTAGCCTTCACCGACCAGTATTTTAAGACCAGTTTCAATGTTGTGTTACTTTTTGGCGTTAGAATGCAATTAGTCGCTTGACACACAGGAATTTATTTTAATCCATCTATCACCCACCACAGTAGCCCTAAGCATCGCTGATTCATACTCTGATGCTACCCCTTTGGTTCCCTCGAAACCATTAAGCACCCTACAGTACCCCCTGCTCACATTCCAAAGCCACCAAGGGGCTGACCAAAGCCCTTCTGGGGGGTAAATTTACTTCCCTTTGTACATTTATAAATGCTCCCTCTTGATCACACACTTCCCCATGATCTTTTCTCCTCTCCCCGAGTAAATGAAACTGCGTGCAACGTTTATTGGAGTCCTTTCCCTCCACCTTTTTTGGTGTACCTTCCCTACACCACATTCGCCTTTTCATCGTTTTTTGTCCCTAAATTCTTCATTCACTCTTTATACAGTTGTGTTCTCTTTTCGTTCATCTTACCCATACTACTTCTGTATATAACTACGTTCCTTTCAATTCGCGTTTGTATTCTCGCCTTGTAGTCATCACTCACGCTGCTTTTCTCGGTTTAGAAAACACATCACTGCTTTTCCCAGTTCACAGATTCTGATTCTGAATAGATTCGAAACGTAATTGCTCTTCTAATTATCGCTGCCGTTCGCTATTTGATTCATACTACTGACATAACTTCATCTTTATGCCGACTGTAATCCCATCAGACGTGCCTACCCCTTTATCAAACCTTAAAAAATATTTTCAGACGGTATGCTTCATAAATATCAAGAATGATAATTGGATTCATAAAAAATTGAAAGAAAATATGGAAAAGAAACAATTATTTCCGTATTTTATTATTATTATTATTATTATTATTATTATTATTATTATTATTATTATTATTATTATTATTATTATTATTATTACTAAATGTCCTACTTCATGTTTTACGTGATTAAAAGTTGGAACCTTTATCAAGTTTGCATATTATTAATATCATTATTATTATTATTATTAACATTATTATTATTATTATTATTATTATTATTATTATTATTATTGAATCATATTATTCAGTAAAAAGTAACTTACTGTTTACAGTAGCTACTATTCTCATAAAATCGACATACGTTATTTCCCGTAATTGTAGTTATACTTGTTGGATTTATTCTTTAGTGTTTCCGCACCCGTCAACACCTATGGTCATTAGTTACGTAAGTGGTGTGTTCCAATGTTCCGACTAGATGTTCTACTAGATGGTGTGTTCCAGTGTTCCGGCGCCGACCTCCTCGTCGGCATGCGGAGTTTTGCCAATTCTGGAATCTCCCACCAGCGGTACACTCCCCGGGACACCGGAACACCGGCTTTCACCAGCGGGTCACCGGAAAACTCAAAGCTCCCAACTGATATCCCGACATGTGTGGTAGTGTAGTACATGTAAGTATAAGGGCATGTAAGCAGGAAGTGGGGATAGGACAACCAAGAGGAAGGAAAAACCGCGCGCGGTCCGTGGCTCGTTTGTTAGGGTACTAGTCCAGCATTCGCCCGATGTTGATCGGAGAACCAACGAAAACATTCTCCAGGTAGCGACTGAACTCCGCGTAGTTATTTAGCAACTGTCGAAAATTTCTGCCAACGTCATGATTCGAACTCTAGGATCCAGAGGTAATGCAGGGACATTATTTGAGGTAATGCTGAGACATAATTACCGGTGTAGTTAATCTTTTAGTGATCGCATTACCTACCACGACTTTAGCTTGGTCACCAGCACCACCTTGCCTATCTAACTTCACAGCCGTCCACCTGCTTCCGTGTAACGTTCCACCTAACTTCCGTGTAAAGCTGTAACATCGACCCCATCGTTGCCACACAACCAAGCCATCATTTTTCTCGCCGGTTCCACTGTGCCCCCATGACTTGCAGCGTTAATCTTCACCCATTCCGGAAGCGTCAGGTGTCTTCACCGCCTTCTTTAGTCACCCATCTACCTCCGTGCACTTCCCAGCATCTCCAATCCCAATGTCACCACAGGCCCCTTGCCACTCTCATCACCACCTTCCAGGCACCTCATGGCCACCAATTCCGTTCTTTCCTAAACCCCGCTGCCTTATCTCCACCGCCTTTTTCACTCTCGCCCACCTTCTATCGCGCTCCTCCCATCGCATTCTCGCCCCTCGTCAGCAAAAAACCAAAGCCATCCTTCTCATCAAACGTGTCGCATGCCCTTCAACGCCATTTCTCTTTCAACTCTGCTGCCTCCTCTGTTCTCAACGACCTCTTCAGACTCACCCCCGGCTAAAGCTCGCCTCCCTGTGCCGTCATTCCCGTTGTCACCAACAACCCAAGCCATCCTTCTTATCTATTGTACCCCGTAGCATTCTACCGCGCATCTTTCACCGCCGTCACCCCCGTCGTCACCATCCAACCATCACCAGTATCCCATTGCCTCCAACGCCATTCTTCCTACAACTCCGCTAACCCCTCTGTCCTCCCCGCCTTCTTCATACTTACCCACTTGCTACGGCCTGCCCCCAACATCGTCATCCCCGAAGTCACCATTCAACCAAGCCACACTTCTCATCACCAGTGCCCCATGACATAAAACGCCGTTCTTCCTTGAACTCCGCTGCCTCCTCTGCCATCACCACCATCTTCACGCTTATCCACCTGCTACCGCGCACCTCCCAGAGAAATCGCCTCCCTCGTCACCATCCAACCATCACCTGTGACCCATGGCCTCTACCGCCATTTTTCCTTCAACTCCGCTGCCTCCTCTACCATCACCACCTTCATCAGACTTACCCACCTACTACCACGCAACTCCCAGCAAAATCGTCACCATCCAATCATCACCTGTACTCCATGGACTCTAACGTCGTTCCTCCTTCAACTCCGCTGACTCCTGTGTCCTCACCGCCTTCTTCAGACGTATCCACCTGCCACCGCCGTCGCCTCCGTCGCCGCCCCCGCCGCCCCGCCCCCGCCGCGTTCGTGCCCCCGGGGCGCGTCTTAATAATGAAGGCGGCCGGAGGCACGCGCGAGCGCCGCTTTCATCTTCATTTTTCCGGCACCGCCAAGAGGCCCTCGCCGCGCAGCGCCGCGCGGAAAGAGAATTTTTGATAATTTCTTCAAACGACCGCGCGCCGCGTCTCTGTCGTCGTCGTCGCCGGCGACGACGCCGTGTGAACGTCCCGCGCGTCTTCTGTTTGCGTATTCCGTTGGGCAGTTGTTTCCTTTCGATTTGAAACGAAATGAGTGTTGCGTGGACCATGCTGTAGCTCCGAGAGTTTAGATAATAAATGATTTTTAAGATTACTTCTCAAAGCGCTTTGTTTATTGTGCAAACCGTCGGGCTTGTGAAAATTCATTAAGATGCTTGCTTTGGGGCGAAGGACTTACATGACATAATAGCGTTGTGAAAACCCGTGATGTCCTCTTCTTGATGGAAATAGTGAGTAGTATTTACTTTTCGAGACATTTTCTGGTTTTCACATTTTGTTAGAGCAAAATTTGGGATTAATTAAATATCAATGTAATCTACATATTTCGTGATTACAAAACAGAATCTATGAATATAGTTTTAGTATGAATAGTCCAGTTTTAAATTTGAACACCAATCACCAGGTTAAAAATGTCCGATAACTCATCATTGAATACTTTATTGAATTGAACGCTGCATACAAAAGTTGTTTGCCGTCGTGTGTTCACACTACATCCTGATGTCGCAGCAGCACAATATTGCATTTGAAACGAAGATACGAAGATTTTTTTTAGGTTGGGCAACTTCTTTCTTATTACTTTTGAGCTAATTATGTTTCGCGTTTCTGTAGGGCAATAGCCATCCCGCATCATTATAATTATTTACAAAATATTATCGTTAGATATCTTATTAGAATATGATATTGGTGAATTATTAAATGAGGCCATTAGGCTCAGTTTGGTAATCACTCGAGTATTGTAATTAGTAGTGTGAGCATTTATAAACATTAAAAAAGTTAATGTATGCTTGAAAAATGCTACAAAAATAATAAAGTATGAACTGATAACGAAACAGGCTAAAGTTCGTCTTTTATTTTACTCCAATTCGCTACTATTACTGCTTGGAACATAAACAATGAATTTAATTTCTAAATCAATAAATTATCGTCTAATTTTCCAAATTTTCTATTGTAATTCTTTATCACTGATTTTCAAGAATATTCTTATGCTTAGAAAATGTTATTTCGACTTCAAATATACTATATTAATCGTATATTCAAGGACGAATGCTGCAATTTGTTTGCAGGAAAATAGCGATTCACATTGTAAAACTACATTTATCTCTTTTTAATGCTCTCAAACCTGCATTTCATTCTCCGATTTTCCAAATATTTTATGCTATGAATCGCGCTTCTGGTTTTGGGAAATTATTGTAAGAGGTTACCTAGAACTCAGTTTTACTGATGTGGTCTGCTAAAGATCACATTTTTGGAACTCGATGATTATCTCAGGCAGAAATGAAGTGAGTATCAATATCAGTTTTCTTTGGATTCCTTCATCATAAGCAACCATTTTTGCTAAAATATTCCAACCCACATTTGGATGCAGTAAAGGAAATTTCTTCAATTTTGTCCAAGTGTAGCATTTAGTCATATTCACACCTACATAGTTAAGACAGAGCCTGAACACCCTGACTGGTAATTTCTCTTTCAATACTGGTTCGCGACGATGCTTCTACAAAGGCTCTGAAAAAAATTAATTAATTTTAGGGTGCTGTAAAGTGCAACTTCGTCAGTGAACAAGAAAAGTGGCACATAAAAAATCGTCATTTTTAGTTGTGTGAAGAAATAGATCTAGAAAAGTTTCTTTCTCTAGTACAAATTTCAAAAAGTCGTTCACTAGACAACCAAGATATACAACAGACAGCACTGTCTTTGACCTCGAATTAAGTGGCTCCGCTTAGGTGAAAACCATTCTCCTGCAAAATGAATTTTTTTATGTATGCCACTAATGAATGAGGTACACACAGTCGCAACAATAACAATGATCTTTTGTGAACTTAGTTACGTGTCCTTACATATTCTCGTACAAAATCTTGGCCTAGATACTCCAGATCGCCGGGAGCGAAAAACCATGTCCTGATCCAAAGAGTCGTTAACTAGACTAGTAGGCATAGTCACCAGAAATCAACAGGCACACTCCTGAAGGCCTATCTTCTGTCGGCGCAACCACTCAACTTTACTACGCGCTCACCCCTGACGAACCTTTCCAAGGGCTTCACTGCCCTTCGTGGCACCTATTGAACCACTATAAATTGGGCACAGCTGTTCGGGGAGGCTCGCTCCGACACCTAGAAGTTCCAGGAGCGTTCACCGCGCTTGATGCAACTCCGGCTGCTCTAAACGACCGCGCGCGGTCCACGACGGAATTCAAATGTACGCCGTATATAACATTTCATGTGCACTAAAATAGAACTGATACGCGTCAGTTTGGAGTAGAAAAACAGTTTGTCGAGCACCTCGACGACTTGGGATTCGGTGAGCAATCGTTCGCTACATAAATCCCCGAACGCCAATTATTCTCTTAACTCGCCGAATCTCGCCTTTACATGAAAATTAAGAAACAAAGCAAGTTCTTGTGTAACACTCGACAAGTAATATGGAATACACCCATCACTTTTAAGTTCCTACGGAAAAGGTGTGTGGATAAAATGTCGTCCCCCCACCCTCCCATGCGTCCGCCGGCTCCGTTGCTGGGCGTGGGCGTGTCTTACGAAACTTGGGACTCGGTGAGCATTCACTCGCTACTTAATTCCCCGAACGCCGATTATTCTCTTAACTCGCCAAATGCCGAATTCCGAATCAGCATGTGTTTGTGTACCTCTCAACAAATGATATCGAATATACCCATTACTTATGTCCTCACTGAAAAGGAGTTTGGAGAAAATATCATCCCTGATAAGATAAAGATGCTGAATAAAGAAATCATCGGCGGTGTCACCCGATATTGTTGTGCTCCTCCGGTGCATTGAAAAGACAGTTGAGGGTGGTAACCATATACTTGTATATTACGAGTGTATGATCTGTATAGCTTGCGAAATATACGAATTCATTGATAATAAACCTTAGTTGTTGTTGAATGATATTACGATGTATATTATTCAACAAGAACAATAGTTTTTTATCAATGTATTCTACACTTTGCAATCTATGATTCCATACATCTCTTATCATTAGGGTGCGTATTCATATGCACTAAAAATCCTGAAAATATGCATGCAGATATGCTTTAAAAAATAGAAAAAAACGCACTTAAAAAGAAAAAATATGCACAGAAAAAGTGCATGTCCTTTTGTTCACAAAATAGTTAGATTTACATATTGAGAGATACACACTGAATTTAATTTATATTGCAGCAGCTTATGAATGTTCTTACACCGAGAAAATGTTATTTCAACTTCGTATGATTTTAGAGGACAATTCTTAAGAGATGCAATTTTTGAGCTGTGTAAGTTTCAACACTGTGTTTCACCCTGTAAAATACCACTTATCTTTTTCACCGTTCTCAAATCGGGATTTTCTTCAAATTTTCTTAATTTTTTCTGCCAATGAGAACTTTTCTCTCTCCAAACACCGCTTCTTTCATTGCTGCTACTCGTGCTGTCGTGGCATTCGTATGAGGTTATGATACCGATGACGTAACAATTCAACGCAAGCAGGGAGGGACAGGGGATGGGGCAGGCCACTGCGCGGGGCTGCTTCTTTCTTACGGACGCAAAGACACGTCAGGATATAGACTTTCGGATGAACTGCACCGCTCTTCATCCAATGATGATGAAAACTCGAGAAATCTCAATTTTTCATTTTACGAAAGAAAAAACTAATAAATAATTAAAAAAAAATAAAATATGCAAATATATGCCCTTAAAATGAAAATATGCTCAATCATCATAAATATGCAGAAATATGTACTATAAGAATTTGTTTATTGATCCCAAATAACAGGAAATTAATTTGTGTTCACTATGCATATCATTATGTTTAAGGAAAAAAACATGCCAATATGCCAAATCCATAGCCTACATGTCATATACAACTACATGGTTACCAACCTCAACTGTCTTTGCAGTGCACCGGAGGAGCACCACAATATCGGGTCACGTCACCGACGACTTCTTCATTCAGCAACTTCATCTCATCAGTCCCCCCCCCCCCACCTAACCCATGCGTCGGCCGAATCCGTTGCTGTGCGTGGGCGTGCCCCGCAAAACGCGGCGGCCGGCGGGCCGTGGCCGCCAGCCGGCAGTCGTTTGGGCGCCGGGCGCGGTCATGAAAATATGAGCTCGGTTTATGCCTTAATAAAACAGTCTTAATAAAACAGTATATGACCCAAGTTATTCCTGAACAGCGTGGACTGGGCACGTCCGGTGTTCGCAGACGCAGATGGCAGTAGATAACGCTGCTTCTACGTTGAGTAGTGGCCTCGTTTTTCTAGAGATTATTAGAGTTGGATATTCGGCACGTAGTTCGTTATTGGAATTTGTAGACAGTTTTCCGATCCGTTGTTTCGAGAAAAAATTTCCAGCCGCACGGTTATTTTTGTCAGATTTTAATACATGTGGATATTAAAGTTTGTGTGCTATATTAAGGGCACAAGGACGTGAACGCTATGCATAAAATATGAAAATGTGCTAAACTTGCATTGCATGGTTTGAAGAAACTACTTACCAGACATAAATAGAAATTATATGGCAATAAAAAAGGAATGTTTTGAGCATTTTAAAAATGACTGTAATTTATTATACCGCGTAGTTATTTTTTATAACAATTTTTAAAGGCGCATGTTTTTTTTTCTTTTTTTTACCAATCCACATGTTTATTGTATAGGCTCAAAAGCTATTGCAGACACAGACTTCAAATTTTACACACGTAGAAACCATAATAGTATCTCAAAAGTAGACTAGAACCAAATTATTTACTGCAATAGTTTTAGAGAAATAAATTTCTAAAATTTAGCATGAAAATTACAGTTTTTAAAAAGTTTATAATATGGAAATTTTATTTAATTTTAGTGCTAGAAAATTAAGTTTAGTCTACTTTGCTTCAAATATGCAGGTTATTAATTCCTGAAAATTTCAGGTCTCTATCTACAATAGTTTTTTTGGCTATAAAGAAAATGTATAGAAAAAATGAATTACGGGAATTTCAGGTTAAAGTTATTATTTCATTTCAAACTTACTTCTGATGTTTATTATTACTGTACTTGTCATAAAATTTTCGTCTCCCAGAACCAAAACACTTTTTCGTAGGCATATTGACACGCGTCAAAAGAAACAAAAAGAAACTACACAATATTACAGGCTGGCGAATACACGAACAGGGAAAGATGCTAATAAACACACATGAACGACGAAAACAGTATGTTTCGCGGCATAACAGTGATTCCAACGTTCCAAACACTGCAGAAAACGTATGGAAACAAAAATTACTACATCCAAATTTATTTTAGAGAGGAGCAAACACCGATCCGAAACTGTAGCAGCAAAAGAGGGGCGTGGCCTTGTCCGTGCCACGCGGCACGCCAACTTTAAATTTCTATTTAAATGCCTTCCAGATGCGTTACATGACTTTTAAATATATCAAATTGTTCAGAAAACTGCAAAAAAAATTTTACGACAAAAAAACAAAAATCGATTTTTTTTCAAAAATTCACGTCCTTGTGCCCTTAAGCTTGCATACGCCGGAGACTGAGAGAAGCATCAGAGTGCTGGTGTTGTTCCCATGGTGAGCGCTAATTATTTACGTACATACTTTTTTATTTGTTTATGTTTATCATTGGGACATGAAGGAACTGAAGGTTATAATTAGTCGTAGATGTATTATTTACTCAAGTCTCTTATAGCAGCTGACGGAGATGGCACGATAGAATCTGAAATGAAATGTAATCACCTAAATAATTCAACGACAACAGAATAAGATATCCATTTCCATTATTTACTGAACCTAAGACGTGTTTACTAGCTGCAGTGGAAAACGTTCGTTTTAGAGATGCACACGTTCGATACAAACAGAATTGTATTTCAAAATCGATAAATTATTCTTGCATTTTCCTAAAACATCTAACTTCAAAGAAGTATGACGTATAACGAAACCACAAAATAAAAAAATCGCATATTATATTTAATAGTTATTTATGCATCAAGGCCGTTGTAAGGGTTCTATACTCCAGGCCGTGTATTAGGCCGCACTAAATTCGCAATATGGCAGCTTGAAAGATTTCCTGTCGGAATAGCCAACTTATGAAACTATAACTCTGATCAAGTCTCTCGCTTTTGTTTTGTTTGTTGTCATTCACAATCCTCGCGCGGTCTCGAGTCTTGTCCACTGTTCAATAATACATGATTCGTTTTTCGGTAGAATTAAAAAGAGATGTTCATCTATAAACGAATATTAACTCTGTGAATAATTATTAAGTTAAGTAAGAATTATCAACTATTGCAAGCTTAAGAAGTGTTAAAAAGTGTCAAGTGCAAATGAAAAATACAACCTCAAAAGTTATCTGCGGTCATACTTCTATGTTATTAATGCTTTTGAGATGTGTGTCAACAGTTCCTTCACGTTTTGAACTGGTAGTAATGAGTTTTATTGAACGCAAATAAATACCACAATTATTGAAGTTAATTAACGTGATATACATGGTAGTTTTTAAGTGATCTAATGAATTGTTCCTAACAGTCCAGTTATGTCAATATCAATGCAAATGCATCCATTTGATTTATTTGTTCAATTATTCATTAGCTTTTAAAAATAAGTTCAAAAAAATAATGAAAATCATCATTAGTATAAGTAAGTCTTCAATAACTTATCCATTGTTACCAGAAACAGTCTCTCTCTTTACCCATTTTTTCACCATTTCAATAGGGTGTGATTCATAAGATTGGGATAAATGGTAATAAATATGACTTTTTGATTTTTTAAAGATGTTTATTTAAACAGGAATGTACACAATCAATATAAATGGCACATTAAATATATAGTTGCACAATAATATTGAATCTACTCTCTTATTGTGACTACATTACTATAAGCTTCTCCCTGAACATGCAGTTATTACACAGTAAACCCTCTCATTGCTTGTTAAATAATTCAAATCAAAAGTATATTATACTTCAGTTTCCATTACAAATTCATGCCAAATAATTCCCAATAGGCAGCCAAGCAGTACAAGATTAATATATTGTTTATTTATTGCCAGTTAAATACACTTTCTTGCTGTGAAAAAAATTCAAGGTAAGACAACGGTTATTTTCAACATTAAAATTAGAGTATTGTGCCAAGGAAATTCAAAATGCATGTGGAATTTAGAGAGAGATGCGGTGCTACTTGCCCAAAACCAGTATTACAAGTAATGTCACAAATGCTACTAATCAAATAAGGTTACAAACAAGCTACAAAAAACTGAAACAATGTTGACAAGACTATTTACAAATACATTTAGATATACAAGACAAGTACATCTGTGAAAACTAAGAATTATAATAATTAGAGAGATGATTTTTATGTCCTAAAAATCTTGAAATATGCATCTATGACCTAAAAATTCTGAAATATGCAATTAAAAATAACAATATTTCATTTCATGTGATACTTGGAATGAAAAGATGTATTTTTGTGCAAACATAATATAACCTAGCTCACTTCTCAGGAGAAATAATTGAAGTAATTATGCACCTTCATTAAGGACATTGTTTGTCTTGTTTCATTTTTTCTGCTTGGTATAAAAAATATATCAAGAAATATCCTACATTTGCACAAGTATTTTATTGTCTATAGAAAAGAAAAAACACAAAGTGTGACAAGCTTTTTCTAATCAATGACTGCTCCCAAATAAATAGATTCTATGACAACAAGGAATGGTTTAGAGATAAGTCTCTCTTTAAACAAAATAAATATAGGAGCATAAAAATATTCTCTTATTATTATATGAATATGCACCAACAGGAAAAATTTGCCAAATTGCACTAACATATTAATCTACATAGCATCCAATTCTAACCACATGTCAAGGAATTTCATTTAGCTATGCCCTGAAGCAATAGACAAAAATATGCAAAATCATAGATATGCACTCCCTATAATAATAATAATAATAATAATAATAATAATAATAATAATAATAATAATAATTAATTACTGCCTTTGGTGTGTTGGAGTTTGTATTTCTATAGTAATTCCTCAGGAAGCACTCTCTTTTAAAAATTATAATTTCATTCTCTCTCACATGGGCATACTTGTCTCCCTTTCCCTAAGTAAAACCCATGTTCTTCACTATTCGCTTTAGGGAGGTCTGAGAGCCTTCAAAATTTAACGTTTCATCTCCCACAATCTCTGTGTACAGGTTTCTTATAGAAATACCACAACCTACATAAAATATAATCCTTGGTACTTGTTAAATAATACATAAAACAACACAAAATGATCATTGTTTATATTAATAAAACTGTATACTAACAAACTAATTAAAAAGTCTAATTGATTACCTGAATTCAAACTACAATAAAATTTATTGGCAATTGCATCCTTAGTGAAATTGTCAATATCTGTGATTGGACGGGATCTTTTACGGGTCTTTTTGGGTGTGGTCAGAGCTTCTTGTTTTTTATATTTGTTGATAATACTATCAACTGACTTTACACCCACCTGTAAACACACAACATCTTGAAAAAAAGAAAATTAGATTTATTACAATTAATACATGAGTAATGGTAAAGATAATTAACAACTATACTCATCCCAATTTTAATTAAGAAAATTACACTTGTAAGTTTTAAAAGATAAGATGTAGAAAAGAAAAGAAAAATCAATCTTACCTGTAATAATTTTGCCACTCGCGTTATTAAACAAGAGTGGGTAACATGGACCTTTTCTTCCACTGCTTCCTTCCACAGTCCACAAAATAAATTGATAATTCCCTTTTGAAGAGAACTTTGAATACATGTTATCTTCAAAGGTTCAAAATTAAGTATAGACTCGGATGTTGTTGGGCTATCCATTATTTTCCAGTTATAATTAAAATGAATTCAGAAATAATAATAATAATAATAATAATAATAATAATAATAATAATAATAATAATAATAAATATAATTAATCTAAAACAAGAAATACTAAAGGGACACTTAACAACAACAAATAATGAACTACAATAACTATTTCAATTAACTTTATTTTTATTACTAAAGAAAACAATTGGAAAATAATAAATAAAACTCAAAAACGCCTAGTACTACTAAATAAATAAATTGAACGATAAAACGCAAAGAACGAAGAGCACCAAAACGCAAAATGCAAATCTTTAGCAACACTCGTAAACTAACACAACTTCACTTGTATGGCTTTGAATGTTGGCGAAATCTACGAAAGTAGTCATTGTTTCATTGCAAACTTAAATTTTACAAAATGTCCCTACCGCTTGATAGTAATATATGCAGGGTATTTGTGTGACGGTTGGCAACAACTTTTGCCAACATAAAACGAAACGAAACTACCCTAAATCGAGTATAAATGTATGTTCTCATCCGACAGTGACATTTTTCAAAAGTTGTCCCGTTAGTTCGGCTTTTTAGCTGGCCAGCACAATAATGATCGAGCGGCGACAAAATACCTGAAGTGAAAGGCCCATGCAGCCAAAGGCCTTCCGGCTGCTCTGATCGGTAGTTTCCGTGGTTTCTCCGATCAACACCAGGCGAATGCCGGAGCAGTATCCTAACAAACGAGCCACGGACCGCACGCGATCTGTCCTTCCTCTTCCTTGTCCTATCCTCTCCCCTTACACACACTTACACTAACATGCACTACACCACATATTCTGGGAGATCGGTCGGGAGCTTAGAGCTTGTCCCGACTGGGGCGATGCTCCTCTGGTGGGAGAGTCCTGGTTAGGGGGAAATCCCGCTGGCCGACGGTAGATCGGCGCCGGATCTCGCCATCCAGCGGGGGAAGATCAGCGCCATCTCCAGCGAAAAAATGCACTACACTAACGGGACTAAGGACCAAAGCAGTTGTTGCGCCCGGAAACACGAAAAAATCAATCAATCAATCAATCAACCAAAGGCCCTCCGGGATTTTGTCACAGCTTGATCATTAGAACCAGTAAATACCCGTGGTACGTATATAATTTTATATTTTTACCTAATTTTATTGATTAGATTTACTTATTTACTAATTATCTAGGTGTTAACTTGACTCGGTTTGTCTTTTCATATTTCCCTTACATAATTCCCTCCGTAAAGGAACATATAGCATCATTCAAAAGTTTTCATATTTCCCCCGTAACAACGGTCCTCTCGATCCAGGTAAGTTATGCAGCGTGTGTCAAACTCCGTACCGAAGGCAATAACAAGCTATAACGTATCAGTAAAAAATAAAAGTAATGTATTGTATTACCACTTTGGGTGCCTTGAGTTCACTTTGGAAGTTCTTGAGACATCAGGCGCAGCGAAACCTGAAATTTCTCTTCTCGAAAGGTAGTTCAACATGTGCTAGGGAAACAATGTTCCCAGCTTATGCGCTTCTCGCTGCTCGTCTCTAAAGCTTCTGATTCATCAACCAGCAGCACGCAGGAATGCGGGAGTGCGGCGCCGGCGGAGAGATTTTGCCTCGTTCCGTTTCATGGGAACCGGCAAAGATGGAGCAGGAAGATGCGGTTCGGAGATGGCAGTGAGAGGGCGGAGGAAGGAGCGATCCGTAACCGCAACAGACGCGCGGTGCACCCCCAGCGCCCCGCCCCTCGCCCGCCCCCTCGATCCCGCCACCCTTCATAAAAGCAGGCATCGGTGGCGCCGCCTACCGACTCCTCTCTGCCGTTCTATCGTACTCTTCCTTCGTCGGCTACAGCTTCGTGTGTAAAGGTATCCGATACTGCGAGTATCGTTCGTTAACTAGTGGCTTGCAGCAAAATGCTGCTGTCGAGTGAGTGGACCGGGAGCGATGGCTCAGTGCATCAACTGATGTCTCTGCAGCGTCTCTGACCGGGAGGTCCTAGCATCGACACTCGCTTTTCAGCTAGGTCGAATTCAGTCGCTGTCTCAAGGTGAATTCTAGCGGCCGGCTGCTGTGATCGGTAGTTTTGCGTGGTGTCTCCGATCAACACCAGGCGAACGCCGGAGCAGTACCCTACCAAACGGGCCACGGACCGCGCGCGATCTTTCCTTCCTCTTCCTTGTCCTATACCTTCCTACACCTTACACAAACACACTAACATGCACTACACTATCACACATGACGGCAAACCGGTCGGGAACTTAGAACTTGTCGCGGCTTGGTCGGTGTCCCGCTGGTGGGAGACCTCCAAACGCCACCTTCAGAGCAAAAAACACGCACTACACTTACGGGACTGATGACCTTGTTAGTTGACGCGCCCGGAATCATACACAATGAATCGAGTGAGTGAAAAATATCCTGAAGCAGCGAAAAGCTGCTGTTCGAAAACGGCCCACGTGAATAATATTCTTTTTTTCTACTCCCGTAGTATAATGCTGTTATTTGATGGCTGCATCCAGTTGCATAATGATACTCATTACGATACAGATTTCATAGTGATACAGGTTCTTGGCCAATCACAGAGAAGTTTACAAACCAAGAATTGACACTTAATTCATTATTGCAAATCGATAAGAATATAATAAATGTTTCGTTCGATTGTGTATTAAAATTGCATTTGATATTATATTATGCTTGTCAGTTTTAATATCTTTTACCAGAAGAATTTTTTCGTGGAATATTATTTAAAATTAATTGGATCGTAATTTCACTTTGATCCTATTTGACTAGCGCAGTACTCCTTAGCAGGCGGACTTGTAACCAGAGCCACCTGCGGCAGCATGCAAGGCTTAGGGAGCTCTCCGCTTGGTGGCCTTGGCTGATTCCTGCATGTCAACTGCCACGAAACGATTCAGTGTAAAAGTTTAACTTATAAATGTCATAGAAAAAGTACCGATGAAACTCGATGTAATACACTGGTATGGTATGGGTTAATACACTCGTGTGAAGTTTACGGTACTCGCTTTTTCCTCGCTCGTATCATAATATCACACTCGTGTATTAATACTCGTCATTACACCATCGTTTCATGATGTACTATTCCTCGTCGCTTGGTGTCAGCAATGTCGGCAGCAGCGACGCAATGACAGTGTACTCGTAACGCCACGTGGGAGAAATTGCGGATAAACGTGATAAATTGTTTGCATTTTTCATGAAAATGGAAACTGATTCATTGTTTTGAAATGTTTCCTAAGTTCTTGGGTATTTCTTGGATATTTAAGAAACCATTGTCACCTCTCACATGGCCAGAGGCTTCTTGGTTTTCCATCAATTTATGCATGTATTCGAAATTAGTAAAATAGATGTTTTTCTTCGTTATAGTAATTATTCTCATTTATCTTCGTTGCTTACCTTTTCTCATTATATATTTCATATTTCATACAATATTCGTATTTGCATTCGTATCTTCTTTTCTTCTTTCGCTTTTCCTTCTCTCACTCTCTGACACATTTTTCCTGTCCTTGAAGCCTAGCATCTCCTTACCCGCTTCATTGTCCATCTACATTTACATTCGTACGTCTAATTTCCTTTATTACCTTTTTTATTGTCTAGGGTTCGTATATAAATAACGAAATGCGGAGCATTTTGAATACCCCTCTCCTCTCTGTAACGAACGCTTGAACCTCCACCCTAAATAATTACACAACACTAAATAATTACACAACACTTGCGACAACCCCCTCAATTAATTATTTAATTACTAATTAAAAATTAATTACTTAATATTTTAATGATTTACTATAAGTGTGGAAAAAGGAAATTATTTCAGCAAATGTTGTAAAAATTTAAAAAAAATATCCGTAATACATAACACTAAAGTAACACACCCTACCTCTCTGTAAACTGCGTAACGCTGCTGCTTCAAAACCCCTCCCCCTCTTTAGAAATAAACAATTTATGGACGACCCCTTCCCTCTCACATTAGCCGATGCCTGATCTATAAAAACAGCTCATTAGATTTTATTACATTACCTCCATTTAAGTGCTATCCTTCTATCCTCCACTTCATCATTCCCATCTTCACCACTTTGATCTTCATTCTCGTCAGAAACAGACCCTTCATAACTCAACACCTATTAAAGCTCTTTGTGTCACCCCTTTGCCACGACTAGTTGTCACAATCTCCTGCACTTTCACCCCATCAAACCACGGCCTGGTACCTCACTCCGGCCCTATAACACCATCTGCTCCACTCGCCGATGGCGCCCGCCGCCCTCGTCGGTATCTCCTCTCTGCACGCCCCTCCGCGGCCCCTCGGCCCATCCGATGGCGCCGCCTCCCGCCCGGCGTCTGCGCCGCCCTCGCTCCATATGGCACGGAGGCGGGGCGCGGTGAGCTAGGCGGGGTGGGGCGGGGCTGAGCGGGACGGTGCGGAACGAGGCGAGGCGAGGCGAGGCGAGGAGAGCGGGCAGAGCGGGATGGGGCGGGGCGCGGCAGGCTAGGCAGGGCAGGGCGGGGCGGGGCGGGCGAGAGCGGGGAGGGCAGGGCGCGGCGAGCTAGGCACGGCGGGGCGTGGCGGGAGGGCGGGGTGGAGCGAGGTGGAGAGTGGTGGGTCGGGGCGGGACGCGGCGGGCTAGGCGGGACGGGGCAGGTCGCGGCGGGCGAGGCGGGGGCGCGGAATTTCGGGGAAAGCCTTGCTCTGCGGCGCCTGGGGCGGGGCAGAGGGGAGGGCGGGGGCGGGGCGGGGGCGGGGCGGGAGAGGAAGAGAGCGGCAGCTTCCTCGGCGGCGCCGGCGGAACGGCGAAGTGCGCGGAGCGGCCGCGGGGGGGCGGGACGGTCGCGCGGGGGCGGGGCGCGGTACCTGGTAATTGCGGGGTACGGCGGCGGGGGCGGACGCGCGGGCGACGGAGGCGGCCCAGTGCGGTGACGAACGGCACGGCGGTGGCGGCGGCCCGGGAGGCGGCGGGCGGGAGGCGGGGACACACAAAGAAACGACGGGCAGAGGCAGAACGCGGAGGCCCGAGGAGGGAAGCGGAGAGGGCCGCAGTGATAAATCGAGACGGCGGCCGGCGCGATGCCTCTGCTGTAATTACAGCCGGCGCTAAACTCTACAGCTAACGTTTATCCAAGAATTCCCCTCTGCCACGCCCCGTAAGGCGGGAGCGACCCGCAGGCAGCCCCGGCCAAGGCCAGCCCTCGACGGAGATGACACACGCGAAACGCACGATTCTGCTTCAGATAACGACTGGGTTGGATGATTTTGGTGGAAACGTATAATCTTTTTGTTTAAGTAGAAGAACCCCTGGAAAACCGTACGTGGAATTAACATTATGTTTCTCGATATTTAATACTTGTCACTGTCAAATGTCAAACACAAAAATGATAAAGTGTTGTGAGGAATTTTCCTGTTCCCTACGAGATATTTGTAGAACTCCCTGCGATGAACAAATCAACTATTCATTATCAATGACAGCCTATCAATGTTGATCACATCCTTCATCATGATTTTGAATTTAATTATCTATTTTCTGCATGGTATTTCACTATGTTAGGTTGTTCTACACTTGTAAATATCGTCTACCCTACAAGTTTCGAAATTGTTTTGAAATTATCACAAATTGTAAAAATGGAACGAATTACGACAGTCATAGACCTAGGAGCAGTAAAACTGTCTCTGACAACTTCCGTATACTTTCGTTTTTTAAATTAAATTTTATATTTCAATTGTACAATTTGTGCATAATCTAAAATGCAATAATAAATAAGAAAGTTTGATTTTGTAACATCAGCACAAAAAATTGCGACAAAAAGCTAGGCAGCCGATTATCATTCTACAATGAACGAGTACAGAAATGTGTGCGTCAGTAACGTCAAGCAAAAGCATCTGAATGATTGAAAGCGATCCAATCATTTTTGACTGGGTTCAATTCTGAATCAAGAAGAGAGTGTTTTTTATGTTTCTTTCTATACAAGCCGTTATCCTTAACCCTTTCTAAAGAGTATTTCTCGGATCAGTAGACCCTTACACACTTACAGACTTCTCAGACGTGGCAAGAAAGGGGGGAGCGTTCGCGACCCAACGCACCAGAAATGCAACAAACAACCATTCTTGCCGATGGGGTTCGACGCGTGATTCTAACTCGTTTAGGTGGAATAATGCGATAATAGTATTACATTATTCCCTTACATCAGGGATTCTCAAACTTTTTCATGAGCCGACCCTCTGACATTTTCTCTGTAAGAGACAGTGGGCATAACCATAACAACAAAGAATTGCACATAGATAACTTAAAGATAACAATTCCGTACACGAATATTTTCGTAAATATTTTTAACATCCTTGGTCTGATGATCGGACACGCTTCATTGTTGTTGTTTTTTGTTTGGTTTTTTACAGATTTGGCCATAATATTTTTTCTGCGAATTTTGCGGAGAATATTTTCTTTCACATTAGAGCAATGTTGTGATTAAACTGCAGATACACCTCCTGGAGTTTTCTAAGCATCCTAACAATGAATGATGAATATGAAAGAAGAGAAGCGAATTTGAAATTTATTATTAAATGTGTTACATCTTTGTGTCTGAAAATAATTTCTTTAATATTGTTATAATCAGTGGGAACTTGATCTCTATTAGAACAATCAGTCGCTGGCTCATATTCGGGTACTGACCCCGAGTCGGCCTCTCAATCTTAATTTACCTTAAAAAATTCATCGACCCTCCGGAGTCGATACCATCCCCGTTTAGAACCCCTGGTCAACACGAAAAGAGAAAAAAATTAAACTATTCGCAAAACGTGTTCACGAGAATATAACAGAAATAAATTGTATCATATCATCATATACAATGACAACTGCAGGTACAGTCATTGCAAAAATTGTTTACATTTATTACACTGTGAGATTTGATTCATTGGGGTAAAGTACTGCTTGCAAACCACAATCAAAATTATCTAATACTGACGACATCGGTTTTGTTCTTCCTGACGGCAGCTTCCGAACGCTGAAAAACGGTACCGGACGCGATGGTCCAATGAAGCAGGGAGGAACCGATTACGTTGGAGCTGGGCCGGCGGCGAAGACGGCGGGGGTGGGGGGTAGCGGCGGCGGCGGGGCGGCAGCGTGGGCGCCTGGGCGTATCTCACCCGTCTTGCCCTGGCGAAGGGGGAAGGACGCGTGCAGGTAGAGGGAGGCGGGCGCCGCTGCCGCCGCCGCCGCCGGCAGGTGGGGTCCACGGAGCCCAGCTGCCGCCTCCGCCTCCGCCCCCTCCACCGCTGCTAAGCCGAAAATGAGCTCGGCGCATTCGAGGGCGCACGTAAACCTCTTAGACGCGCCCCGTAGCGACCTCTTCTCCCCCTCCAACCCCTCCCACTTCGCCGCAGCCGATTCTTTCCGCGCCGACTCTCACCGCCGCCGGGCACAGTGGCAAAAGGGGCCGATCTAGGCAGGCTACCTTTCTGATTCTAGATTCTTTTTGGACTCTGACCCTAGATAGATATTTCTGATTGTAGAGGGTAATGGCATGCAAAAACGAATTAGAAAAACTAAAGATATTTACGAACAAAACTGAAGGCCATACAGGTTTGCAATGTTTTTTTCAGTCAGTCTATAACTGTCTTGAACTTCTGCCTTGAACTTCCATGCACAAAGAAAACTGAAATAGTTTACTTGTCTCAAAGCATATCGCCACAATGGAAATGAGAATGAATTGAATGAATCCTTAGAAATAAGTATAAGAACTTACGGAATACAATTTTTGATGAGTCTTATTTAAGTATTATTTCGAACGAGTAGCAAAAATGTGTTGGTAGAAACAACTCCTTTAAAAGCAGTTTACTTCAAAATCCAAACACTGCTAATTTGAAACGTTCTTGATATTCCAGCTACTAAAATGAAATGAGAAATTCGGTCTGCATTACTGTAAAATTGTCATTAATGAGTGAAAAATGTCTTGTTGAATACGGTTTTTGTAACACGTCAAGTGAATTACTTAGTTTTCTTTTAGCTGCTCATACAGACCTACGATCTCTCTTCGTAGTTGTAAAAATGTGGATAGTGACTAAATGGAGCTTAATATCACGTCATCGAAAACCCCGCCAAATGAAAGTGCTCCTGTTGTAGAATGTGTGCTACGATGTGCAGAAAACCTGCAATTCGGCATCACACTTGCTTTTACACGCATTTCCGGAGAAGCTGTAGCTTTAACGTACCTCCGTCTAATCAACTGTAAACTCCGAAATTCTCCATTCACTGAAACGCGACCTATGCTCCCTGGCATTGTATTCCCGACCACTGCGCCCCATTCTCGACCCCTCTTCCTCTCTCACCACGCATGCGCGACCACCGGATGCGCGCTGACGAGATTTGCGGCATCGCCGCGCCCTCGGAGATGCCGCAAGGCGCCCTTTCGTCCTTTCGTCTTTTCGTCCTTTCACATCTCTTCCCGTCCCGTGCGCCCTTTCTTATACGCCCTTTGCCCTCTTTGCATCGAAGAGGCGCGCCGAAATTGATAGCGGGCCCCCGGTCGGATTAGCGACTTGGCCCGCGGGCCTCATGGATGGTGGTGGTGGTGGTGGTGGAGGCGGGGGAGGGCGGCGGGAGCGGGATGTAGCGTGCGGGATTGGATTAACGCGCGCGCGTCTTTCACCGGCGCCGCGGGTACGCATGCGCAGCTGCCGCGAGGTGCTGATCGCGTTAGGCGCTGAAGAATTCGCCCCTGCGGAACGCCCCCAGCGGTGGGTGCGCCCTGCTGAGACATTCGGAGCGCGGGCTGGCCTCGCGAAGTAGCGGCGTCGCGGTTGCTTGAATGAGCCCCGAGCAGATTTGGCGTCTTGGTTGCCGGTTGGGCGTGAAGACGCAACCATTTTGTTGTTCCCAAGAATAAGCAGATTGAGGATTTCCGACGGTGAAAATCCGCTGACGTATGGGGATTAGATTAGTATTGTTCTTTCGTCTATGGATTGAAGTTAACCAGGTTATCTACGGGGATGAAATGTAATTGTATCTGCGGATAATTAATGCAAAGCTGGACTTCTTGTGGGAACCAGCAGAAGATGTGAATTCGAAAATCACAAATCACTAGTGTAACTATTGTTGCTGACGGATGTTATATGGAAGTGGAAGTATGGTCCCCTAGAATATTTGGGTCGATCGCTGGTTGAACAGAGGGAAAATTGTTGATCTTCTGAAACGGAATTTCTCCTTCCAAGCAGTGCATCCTAATGAGAAATTAGGACGCTTGAATCAGCAAATTTGGCTTTTTTCGGTTGATACCGATGATGCTAGCAGTTTTTAATCTTCAGGTACACATTTGCGGCAGCGGAAGTCTGCTAATATATTAATAATAGAATTGTATGTTTCATGTGAATACATGCACATTTCTCATGAATAGGTTCCAAATATTAGATCTCACCAGGGTAGGTTCATCTCTGACGTTTGTGAGACTTTCGTGGACGTTAGACACAATGTCACAAATATTGGCTCATATCACGACACGGAACTTCCAATTAGACAGCTTTCAATGCTCATTTCCGCCGGAAATATGGTATATTATTCAGGAGAAATACATCCTGCAGTACTCAGACTTTTTATATTGCACAAAAATGTACGAATAATGAGCAAAGCCCATACACGTGTTTCCAGCATGACTAAGTATATTGAGCTTGATTCTTACCATTGATTGGCCTCTTTATTTACGAATCTATAGTTTATCTAAAAACTGACTTAATAATAATAATAATAATAATAATAATAATAATAATAATAATAATTCCATTCTTCTTCCTATTATTATTTGTATTGAATAAAAATATAATTACACGTCGCAGGAATTATATTCATCGGGGGTGGGGTAGGTATCGGTCTCAACAGCTCACTACAAGAAATTCACCTATAGTACACGTTAACATTGACAGATGTCATTAAACAATTATAACCCATACACAAGTTCATGTGCCAAGTAAAATATTTACTAATTCATAACTGTTTACATACAATTAGAGCATATACTAAGCAATAAATAAAAAGAAAAATAATACGTATTTATTTTAACAATATTTAACTAATTAACACGTGAACTGTATAATTTTAAAAAGAAAACTCATGCCTTTAACAAATAATTTAGTACTTTAGCTTTTGGCTCAATAATCCGTATCTATATCAGGTTTTTCATGCAGTTTCTCTGATTCATTGAGGAAATGCTGAGCTGCCCCTTGTTTTGCTCCTCGACATAAATGAAGTTTCACTACGCTCACGATTCCTTGAGTTCTCCTTTTCCTACTTGTAGAAGTAGAACCGGGGATTTGGATTGTTATTTTGTTAACTATACTACAAAATCAAACCTGTAGTTATATTACTGATGCAAATAAGCTTTTTATTACTCGAGAGCGAACATTTGTAGTTTTCAACCTTGCTGAAATGTTAATCTAGCTTTGTTAGTACTAGTGATCATCATTCAACTACGTATAGTAAAAGTGAAGGGAAGAGATTATACTTCTGCCCACACGTAAAATATTTTCCTCTTTTTGACGATAAAAAGAAACAAATCAAACGTCTCAGCCTATGCATTATCAATATATAATAGAAAACATTTACACTTATAAAATTTATATTAATAATATCAGGTGGCCGATCACTTATATCCCTTTTCCAACATCAAAATTATCGTCATTCATTCAAAATTAATGTATTGAGCCTGTAAATTTATAACCAAGCAATTATGTCATTTCGTCTTGAATTTGAATACTCAGAATTTCTATTATTTTCTACGTAGCTATGATTTACGTATTTAAGTTTGTGTACATAATCGGTATGAAGTCGCAGATCATAATGTAAATGCTGTCAAACTTTCATGTAGAAGTCTCCATTCAAAGTAAATGAAGATTAGTTGCATTGATGTCGTAGTTATGCTTTAAATTTTATTCTGAAAATTACATTTTTTAAACAATTCCAATTCAGCATTGTTGTACGTAACTTTAATTTTGGAAGTCCATTTTAAAGCAATAACACTTTTCTATCTAAAAAATCAGTGGTTTAAAAAATTAAAATATTTAATACATAGAGAACTAATATGAAGTGAAGAAGTTTAAACATGAAGTAAACATACTTGCAGTGATATCAGGTACATTTTAATTTTTTCGGCGGGTAGAAATGGTATCAGAATGTATTGTTAATGGAAAAAGTGTGTTATGCCAAATGCTGTTTATTAGCACATAGTTTCTGTTATTTCGACAAAATTCTCAAGGTGAGTACAATTTCTGAGTAAAGTAACACAACTAATTTTTGTAAGACATATATGGTATTTGCAGATGCCTTGTAATTAACACTCATTTATTCTAATAAAGTATTTTACACTTTATATTTCCTTATTTTCTTATAAAAATTGCAGGGAAATTGCAATTGCAGTTGCAAGAAAAAGTTTTCATCAGTGAAAAACTGTATGTCTGATTCTGTCGACATTACATTGGTTTTCGCTCACCGATGGGAGCCGCAAAAACCTCCATTTTCTCGTTGCGTCCAGGAGGGTGAATAGTAATTCCTGCAGCAGAGCCTGTGATGTGTCTGAATCCATTAACTGTTACACATGATGTGCAACGTGCTACATTAAAAGTTTGATGTCGGATCTGAATAACGCGCTCTGCATACAAAAACGGATACTACAAAAGCCGAGATTACATTCTGATTAAAATGACAAATTAAATCTGGGCTCAAAGCCATTAATGCGTTCCTAATCATTTCATTACCTTCTGTCATTTATATGCACACCTCGCAAGAGACTTGTTATTAATTACAGATATTAGTTCG
This sequence comes from Teleogryllus occipitalis, assembly GCA_011170035.1. Classification (NCBI taxonomy): domain Eukaryota; kingdom Metazoa; phylum Arthropoda; class Insecta; order Orthoptera; family Gryllidae; genus Teleogryllus; species Teleogryllus occipitalis. The sequence goes on along the minus strand of BLKR01001177.1, from coordinate 36,981 downwards.
ATTACTAGAATACTTTGCATAAAAATTCTGTTCTTGCTGAGTAGTTCCTAATGTCTTCAACGGTAATATAATTGATGTACTCAAAAGTGTATCGAGTGATGAAGAGCAGAAAAGCGCTACAGATATTTCATCAATAAACAAGTGAGAATGCGACCTGAAATTAAATCATTTAACAATTGGAATATTAAAATATATTCAGATTAATGGACTTCATCTTCAAAATATATTGAAATTATTATTATGTAACATTCATATCATTTTAATCACTCGAAATGAAGTAACGGCAGAATTATCAAACTAAAAAATTAATGACCATTTTGTCACTCCAATGGATGAAAATATGTATCATTAGTCCCGAAAATCACCTGTCAAAAAATAAATCGGGAATTTTATTAAAAAGTGTTTATGATGTTTATTTCCCGTAAGACAATTAATTTAAACACCAATGTACGATCAATACAGAGAACAAAAGCTTTTGGAACCAGATCATTGACAACTCGATTGAATACGTTTCAAAATTGGACATGATGGGAAGGGGGGATGGCATCTTCACACTGATTAAACTAAGATATGAACGCAAATAATATTTTGTCCATTTTCCACTGGGAAGAGAACATTTTGAGAAAACAGGCACTCATTAAAACACCATCATAAATAGTCATCATCCGCTTAGAAATAAAAAAAAGGGATGATACAATTCCTCAAGAGGAGATGTGAAATTTTTAACACTCAATTAAATTTCCTTTCAACTTAATCATGGGCTCGACTTACAACATATTACTCCTTACCTGTTACATTCTAGAGAATGATCCCTTGCGTGTTTCTATAAGATCACGGCTATCCAATGCCCACTCCAGACCTTTTTCATATAATTTGTTCGGGGCCGTGTCCATATGCACTGTGTTATGACACCAAGCATGGAATATTAAACTTTGTTGATCGGTTGACCTAACAACCCGTATTCTTGATTTCCGATTTTGTAAACAATGCCGCTGGATACACATTCTATCATAAAAACGAAACCTAGGGTTCTTGGCTAATCACATGATTCAATAAAACACACCGAATCACGCTTTCAATCATTTCCTTTTTTACATAATAAAACCCATAATAATACTACCAGAGCTGAAAAGGAATAAGCTTGACTTTAGGTTAAATCTGAAAAACTGGTGCTGTTTACGCGAAAACACATTGACGTTCACGTGGTATCAACGCGAATTCGCGCATTAAAGAGTGGTGTGGCCGCGTGAAGCAACTATGACTTCACACGGCTGACGACGAAACCAGCCCCATGATGCCACTACGGCCACGCAACGCTTTGATACGGAATTTTCTTCATAGCCACAGCTGCAAAGAATGTCACTATTTTAGGAATACTTTTGAAATTGACTGACAAACTCGGATTGCTGAAAAAAAGTTTGGTAACACAACTTACTTGTTGTCTCAGTAGAGGTCAAAATGGAGGTCAAAATGAAAATCAACGTCTAATAATTAATTTATTCACGAATATTGTGATTTTTGTTTTTTCCAAATTAGCTCATTCTCAATGATTACATAATGAATTATTTTAGATTCAAATCGCACATTAGAGATGAGGAATTATACAATCGCCGCTAAAGGGATTGATTAGCTGCTTGATCAAATTTATATAAAATTATTTACTGGGGTCGAAATTGTCAATTCAATAAAATTATTAAAACTATTGTGCATCGACTTTCTGTTCTCAATACGCAAGCGAGCATTTAGTTTAGAGCACAGAGGTACGTTGTATTCCAAAGGAGGCTACTCTCATGTCGTATTACTGACACCATGCATAACATCATCGTTTAAAAATGTAGAACTATTTAGAAAGAATGAAATATGGTGTGCATTATATTTTTTCCGAAGTGTTATTGCATGTTTTATCAATAAGCAAACAATATAAAATATTTTATTGTGTGATATTTCTTGTACGCTAGCAATGTAATGTACGCGGAAATCTCTATCCCATTCTTTTGAAACCTGTTCCCTGTTCGAAACGCTACCAGATCTGAAAACTTCTTTCCTCCTAGCACCGGAAAGTAGTTTATGGAAGACGCCGAAACTGAAGGGCGCGGTAAAACACGCGCAACGAAATTTTAATAGGACGGAAATCAAGTGTGACATTCTCGGGAGACCAAGCGCAACAGCCTGCGCCCCGCTTCCCTGGCGGCGGCGTCCCGCACGAGCGGCCGCTGCAAAGCGAAGCTGGTGGTGGCGGTGGCGGAGGCGGGGGCGAGGACGGGGATGGGTACGGGGACGGGACGCGGGATGGGGGGTGGCGCCAGGGGTGGCAGCGGAAAGGGTGGCGGCCGCGGCGGGGTTGGCGGCTGTGGCAGAGAGGCAGGAGGCGGCGGGGGAGACGGCTGCGACAGGGGCGGGGTTGGCGGCGGCGGCGAGTGACAGGGGCAAAGTCTGGGAACGGAGAAGGAAGAAGAACGGCATGGAAACATGATGCTGGAGTGGAGAGCGGGGAAAGAGTAAGAAGCAAAGACGGAGAACGGGATGGAACCTTGCGAGGTATCAGAGAGTACAGCGAGGAAGTTACGAAGAGCAAGGTCAGAGAACGGAATGTAAGTAGGACAGATGCCAAGGCGGGCAAAGGGGAGGAGTGGAGAATAAGGACAGAGCAAGAGATGAAAGCGTGACGATGCCAGGGTGGGGAGCGGAGA